>JASDQU010012588.1:59030-70609 GCA_032191745.1 Picea mariana
TCCATGACATCTTTTTTGAGATCTTCATCTTCTGCAGGAACATGTTCATGACTCTCTTCATGAGCCATACTTGGTGAATGCCTCCTTGAAACTTGCAGCGATGGTATATGTTTTCTCCTTAAAGGATGAGAACTTGGCTCTACAAGTTGACCTTGTCCTCTTGTGAGTTTCAACCTTGTGAGCATCAGAAAACAAAACACTTGCAAATAATCAAGTCTTCAAAAACCTATGCTCTGATACCAACTTGATCTAAAAATGAAGAAGACTTGTATTTCTTGAAAATATTTGCAAGTTAAATTTATGTGTTAAAAGCAAATGGATCAATTTTGCAACACAAATTTAATAGGATTTACTCATTCAAGATGAATATAAACAACAGCATAATCAATGAACAGAAAACACATAACACAACAAATGATAAAGGAGTTCACCCCTCTCTTGGGCTACATCTCCTGGTCCAGCTTCCAATGAATCATTTGTATTATTTGCTCAAAGTGCTCAAAAATGTGCTTTACAATGATCAAAATGCCAAATAGACTGCTCCAACGGCTTCAGAACGTCCAAAAACCCCTAGTTGGGCTTTTTCGGCACCTCATTTGGCCAAAAAATGAAGTAGATAGGCTTCCTAGAAGTCTCCCCTTCAAGCTTGTTGTCTCTGCATCTACAAAATGCACCTCTCTTGGCTCAACCTAGCCCACACGCAATTTAAAGCGTAAAAACTTGGCACCAGGTGCAACCGCACAATCGGTCCAAACTGTCGAACAGTTACGCGCCGGCCCTAACTACCAAGGCCCGTGGGCACATGGTTGTCACATGACCGCGTGCTATACAACATGGCTTAAGTTTTTAAAACCGTTGATAACCATAACATTAAACCCACGCACATATATATATGTTGGCCACATGGCATACCAAACTGCGCATTATTTAAACGGTTATAACATAGTTACGATGGGTCTAACCGCCGTGGCTCCAGTCGCATACAATATAACATATAACCACGAGCTGGGGCTTAGCCCCGGCCTGGTCCACGCCCAAACATACATTTAAACGATGTTAAATATAATGCAATGCATATATATATCAAGGAACATGTGTGGGCACGCCGGTTGGGCGGCCTTTCTCAAAGCTTTACCCTGCCCCAGAGGTCACAGGTCGACTTCTGCTAAGTGCAAAGATTTTAACCAACAAATAGGTGACACATGACGACCTTTGATTGGGCCACGTGTCGCCATCCCATTTGCTGCCAACAAACCACGTCACATGCCAACTGCCCAATAACTGTCTGCCACATCAGCATATGGCATGGCACGTCATCGTACGGCCTGCCACGTCATCATCTGTATGGACTATACAGTGAGCATCCATTTTTTGTATGTTTGCCATTTTGAACAGAACGCGATATCTCTCGCTCCCGACGTCCTTTTGAACCCAAACGAGTTGCGTTGGGTTTGCAACGATGAGGCGTACGCTCTCGTTCGATTTGAAGCAATTCTGAGCACTTTGAATTTTTGAGCAAAATTTGATCCCCTGATCATTACTTGTACCCACTCGACCTTGGGAAAGCATTTCCATTTATTTTGTGGGAGGTTTACCAACAACCAGGAAGGGGCATGACTATTTTTTTTGTTAGTTGACAGGTTTAGAAATATGTGCATTCTCATGTCTTATAAAAATACCATCAGAGGACAAGAAACATCAAACATGCTCTTTGAATAGGTCTAGGTGCACTTTGGGATACCAAGGAGAAACATCTCAAGAAGTGATAGCATATTTCTTAGTGCATTTTGGACTACATTGTGGAAGAAGATGGACACTAAGTTGAATATATATATACAACATTCCATGCACAGATAGATGAGCAGATAGAAGTAACCAATAGGAATTTGGTGCAACTTTTGAGGGGTTACAATTAGAAGCATCTAAATATCTGGGATGAAAATATGATCTACATACAACACTCTTATAAAATATTAGTCAACACTTCTACTAGTAAGTCACCTTTTGAAACTTTCTTCGGATATTTTCCACCTTCACCCTTGGATGTTGTATATGGAAAAAAGGAAGAGTGAGGGAGGACCTCACAGGAGATGAATTGAGAGGAGAAAAAATTGTTGAGAAGATTAGGAAAATTCATTTGCAAGTACAGGAGACATTGAATAAATCATGGGAAAAGTACAAATCCAAACATGATCAACACATAACCGAGAAGTCATTTAAAGTGGAAGACAGAGTTTGGTTACAGTTGAACAAGGAAATACTATAGGGTCATGGTAAGAAGATCGAGTCTCTACAGTATGAAACTTTTGATATATTGGAGAAGGTAGGAGATAATGCCTACAGAATCAGTCTACCCCTATACATCCACATTTACTCAGTAGTGAATGTGGAGAATCTCAAACTCTACGAGCCTTCTATGTTGGATCGGGAGGAGGAGAAAGTCCTACCTTCCATAGATGACTTAGCACAGGATGCTCAGGTGGAGTTGGCCGAGAACACATTTTTGCAAAAGAAGTCCAAAACTACAAGGTAATGATATCATGACCTTTCATGGATTGGGTTGAAAGGACAACTTCTAGGAAAAGCAAAGTTGTACTCCAGGGAGAAGGTAGAGAAAAAACTTCCTCACCTCATTCAGTAAATCTTTTGGGGACCAAAATCCTCCCTAAATGAGGAGGTATGATCCAGATTGGATCATTATATTATTTGCCATCTATCTCGATGTTTTCATAGTGGAAGATGATTGTAGGATCAACTTGCAAGGTTATTTTAATGGCAGGTCCCAATTTGAAAATTTGGGGTCTGGAACCTTCTGGAGCTATTTTGAGTCATTAAATGACATTTTTGGGGGTTAGAGTGTTTGAAACTTGCACACACACGCTTGATAGTGTTCTACACTATGATACCTTTCCAATGGTGTGTCAAATTCCGTAATAGGAGCTCGTATGCAAAGGTTATGTCTCTTACAAGTTGACCCATCGTGTTGACCACCATGGTACGAGAGAATATCAAGTCAACCCTCGTTACCACGCATATGGGTCTAGCCACATGTGGAATTTCAAGAATATTCTAGAAGGCCCTAAACCTTATCATAATTGATGTTTGAGGAAGTCAAAACCCTACCCCTAAATGGCTATCGAGCTATGTTAAATATCGGGCCACTAGGAAGAGAAGGGGTTCCATTATTTGGAATTATATTTGTTCCATAGTTGAGCACATCACCTAGGAGTGGTATTTTGAGAGCATAACAGAGGAGAATATATTCTATATCATCCATACAAGCCACAATGTCAAAAGAAACTCCACATAAAGTGCATCTTTCTTTGTACTTACATTTGAAGAAAAGAGAGCGGAGTGGCATCACCTTCTAGTAGGGTTTTCTCCCATATTTGGTTTCCCAGGTTATATCTTGTGTGTATTTGTGGATGGTTTGTGATTATTTATTTCTGTTCTTTATTTTCCGCATTTCAGCTATTTCATACATTTTAAGCAGAAAACTAGTAATTAAAGGATATGATATCTAAAGGAAATTAACCTTCACAGTAAATATTTTAGTATTTTATTACATATGTTGTGATGAATTGTCCAGTGGAATATTCATGGTAGTTTACAAATCATACAGAAAATCCATGTAATAAATTATATGCATAATTTGACATGAACGTCGAATATATATATATATATAAGATCAACTTATGCAAAGACATAGACACTAACCCTCTAACTCAAAGACATATGCATAGACTAACTCTCTAACTGCCTAACACACTCACCAACAAACATTGAACTGCTCTTTTTGTTAACTTGGCTTGGGTGAATTGTGTTTTCATATGAGGAATTAAAAGTGTCAAGGGTTTACATTGGGATACTAATTATGAGTGAGATTGTTTGCAAGGGATAAAAAAAAGTGGAAATTATGTACATTTCAATGTATTTCAAGTTGTGTTAATATGTTGGCTTGACTACATCTGATAAACACAACTTAAAATGATTTGGAATTGATTATCCCTTACCTCAGTTGACCAAGTGACATATACTATGCATCCATGGAATGACGATTAGTGGACACATGAGGCCAACAATTTGAAAAGTTCATTAAAAATGTTTTATCCATGGTAAGGAGAGAGTTCTAGAATGCTCTTCAATCAAAGTTTGAATATGAAGTCAAGTAAACCTCAAAGCTCATTCAATCAGTCCTACTTGCATTAGTTTATTGGAGTTAGTTACTATCAAACTTGACATAAAAATACTAGCAAAAGTGTTGGTATTCAATCATATAAACTAGTAAAAATTTACTTATACAATAGGCATTGTGTTATACATGGATTCCTAATGTATCCTATACAGGGGAAACTTGTTCAACTTTAACCTTTTGTTTCCTCTAAAACTACACTACAACCTCTCTCCATTCTTAAATTTGGGTTGATTTTTAGTGAAGGATTTTTTTATCCTAGGGAATTCTAAATATGCATTCAATTTACATAAAAGTAATGCAATTAACCAAATATCATGTACTATGGTCATAGTATCTAATATCTTAATTACTATGGATTTGGTAGTTGTTGGCCCTTAACCAAATTTTGGGAGATCCTTGGTCAAGTTGACCTATTTTGGGACTTCGACAGCCTGTCGAAGACAGAGCGCAAGACGAAACAGAGATCGCGGGATCTCGGCCCCTTTTTGGGTCATTTTTTTGGATTTGGGAATATGTAACGGGAATGGGATGTCGGCCCATGGGTTTACCCATGTTTAGGCCTATTTTGTATGTATAAATAGAAGGCTAGGCAATGTAAGAAGTAGTTGAATAGTGTGCAAGAGTTGTGCAAGTTGGCTAAGTGCAAAGAGTTGGATCTGTGTGATCAAGAATTGTATGGCTTCGTGCATACTGTATGAGACTTGCAGAGCTAAGTGCAAGTCATTGTAAGAGACTATGAAGGCTTTGTGCTGTAACGCAAGGAAGGAGGATCTAGCAAGCTACGTAGACCTCATGTCCTAGACGGAGTAAGGGTTTTGTGGCTCTGTGCATGTAGATGATTGATTGAAGCTAATAAAGAAGAAGAGTTGGTGGACGTAGCCCCAGGGTGGGGGTGAACCACGTAAATATTGTGTTATTCTGCTTTGTGTGATGTTCTAATGTGTTTATGTGTTATTTTTTAAGTGCTTTGGTGTAGATAGATAGATCTGTTTATGCTCTGTGCTTATGATGAATCTCGATGCTAGATCTGACATCTGTGAACTTGCTTAGTGCTTGAGTCTGTTAGATCTGATCTAATCTCATGTGCTAAGTGCTTATATACATTAGATATGGGCAAATGTTGTGATGCTCTGTTTTATCTGCAAAGTAGATATTGGTCAAGTATTGATGAATGCTAACTGCTAAGTGCTCTATTTATTGTTATAATCTCATATCTGTGTCCCAGCTAAGGTTGCAGACACCTGAGTCTTGCAACCACCCCTGCCTCTACCTTGGACGAGACTTCATCTGCTTTGCAGGTGTTGCCGAAAGGGCCGGTAGTTAGGGTTTTGTTGATGCACTGTTGTAGTGTTAAACCCTGGGTCTGCCCATGTGCCAACAAATGGTTTTGTTTTCGGGACCTAAAACTGTGATTGTTGGGAACTGAGGAAGAAGAAGCTTTGTGCAAAGATCCGACCTGAAATTGTGAAATCTATGCGTAGATCTGTTACTCTAGTGCGCAGTACTCTACTTAGTTTGACAAACTTTGTGCTAAAGAAAAGAAGTCTAATCTGAAGAAAAGAGGAAAGATCCGAAAGCTTTGTTCTCTGAGAAAGATAAAAGTGAGAGTTCTTGATTAAAAGAGGTAAGATCTGAAATCTTTGTGCTCTAATGAAGGTAAGAATATTGAAAAGTTCTAGATCTGAAAGCTTTGTGCTCTGTAGAAATAAGATAAGTAGAAAATTTTGTTTCAACAGTATGGATCTAGGTATATTTGATAGATTGTATCCTAGCTTAAAAACTAGGGTATTCATAGATGAAAGAAAGTTTGATATGAATAGATCTGATAAGAATAGTGAAAAATATGTTATACCTATGCATGGAAAGAATGTTTGGACTAATAAGTGTATGCAGGATCCTAGAAAGAATTTTTTGTAGGTTAGCTAGCATGATCCTAGTGCGCAGTACAGGAAAGGTTGGGGATCATTTAAAAAAAAGAGAGGATTAACCCTCTGTTACAGTTGTAGAAAACTGGGACATCTTGCTAAGGAATACCCTGGGAGAAGACCTAGTTGTCTTTGTTGTAAAGCTATGGACCATGAAGTATTGGATTGCCCTAGAATGATTGATAATCTTGAAGAAATGAACATGAGACAAGGAAACCTTAAGGCAGATCCAGAAACTAATATTATGATAGAATCCCAAGGAGAATCAGAGAAAGTATTGTTATAGATGAAAGAAACCCTGAATGACCACCGACATATCAGATTATCTGAAATCTTCAAAGAAAAAGAATGCATTGAAGCAAGAATAGGAGACTTCGACATTGACTGTGTTCTGGATGAGGAAACACAGGTGAATATCATGACAGAAAGAACTTGGGAACTTTTAGGGAAGCCTATTAGGACTCCGTCATTGGGAGGAATAGGACTATTCAAAGGAAAGATGATAAACCTATGTGGAAAACTTGCTCGGATACCTATGAATGTCAATGGAACTTCAATAGAACAAGATTTTGATATCATTAAATTTATTGAGGACAGTGCCCCATTTACCATGCTACTAGGAAAACCATGGATTGAAAGAGATCAAGCCAGAAGGCAAGAAGAAGAAGAAGTCTTAGAGCAAAAGAAGCAAGAATTAAAAGATTTCACGACTAGAAGGATCGCACACTTGATTGAAGAACAACATAACAGACCGAAGTTATTTAACACCAGAAACACTGATGTCGAAGTTGAAAGAACACTAGAAGACCCACAAAAGACTGAAGTACCTATTCCAGATAAAGAAGAAGTATCACCCTTGAATCTTAGAAAAGAATTTCGACAACACGAAGTAACTATGTCAAAAGAAGATAAGAATCAGAATGGAAAAATTCATACTGAAACGAAGCCCACTGGGAAGAAGGATAGGAAGCTAAGTAAGAAGAGAGCTAAGATCGACAAGTTGTAGAAGGTTCTAGAGGGAACATCGCAGAAGGAAAATTTTCACAATTGGAGCTTCGTCGGGATATCAGAACAACGACACATGGCACTTCGCCATGACGAAGCAATATAGTCATTGGGGACATTGTAACCATTAGACCAATGATCCAAATGGGTAGAAAGACATTTATGGACAGCCAGCTCGCCATCCGACCATTGGGATGGTGCCATAATAGACAGAACATAGTTAATGAAGCGTTCATACTAGTTGCAAGCAACTCGTTGCCGAGTTACCTATTTATCCCATCGCGCCATGCCCTGGGAAAACTTTTTCCAACTGAGAGATTGAGCCCGTAGACTAAGTTGATTTTATACAGTGATCATCGCACTATTGTTGTCTATCCTATTACAATGTCTAAGTTATTCCCCAAACCCGAGATTGTTAACCCCGAGTGTGTATGTTGGATGAATTGATTGCTGTAGAGAAAGTTGTTGAATAAGTTTTGATCGACCTCATGACTAAAAGAGTCATGTCGATGTCTACATGTGTACAAGAATCATCGACGAGAGGACTACCAGCCTCTTCATCCACTGCTCGCGGAGCCAGACCATCCCGACCATCTGATGAAAAGAAAACCAAGCACAGGGATGATCTAGTGAATGCTAAATTGATCTCGACCATATTACCCACCTATATTCCACCCCTGAGCGACGCAGTAAATCGAGACAGCATGCCTAGAATTTTCGAATACACCTTGGTCACTGCATACCTCCCGAAGGGGATACACGCAGTTCGAGTAGACCAAGATAAGATTGCGGCATTGAATTTTAGTGACTTCACCTCGGAGATCGCAAAGTTTACAACATACTCACCCCACATAAGTACCTGATACGAACTAAGGGGAATAATTCTAAGATAATCCACCAATCGTGGACTATGAACCTCGCGCAGTCCACCCTGCTCAATGTCATGAAGATTCCTCACTTCGAATGACACCAGGAGGTAAATGCATGTGTCAAGCTATTGCTGTCTCGTTACCATGGTAGCTATTTGTGGCTAAATCGCTGTATAACAGTTGATCCGACGCTGATCAATCGGATCATGGGGTTGAGTGTGCAAGGACCCGATCCACAGGATTTTTACCCCGGAAAAGCCATGGATCGCGCATTATCACAGTGGATCAAGGACACTTATGGCGATGTCGATAAGGGCACGCGAGGCTACATGGTAGCTTCTATCCAGAGTGTCACAGTGTGCCTCACCTATCAGTTGATTGCAGGGAAGTTAGTCCGAAAGAACTGACCCACCCAAGTCACTGGTTTTGTAGTCGACCTCGCAGGAAAGTGCGCAGAGGGCCTTCAGATGAACTAGGTGAAGTACCTGGTGAACTAGTTAGAACTCGACTACAGAGAAGCACAAGATCAAGGATATGAATTTCATTTCAACTAGATTTTGATACTGATATTTTTTATTTCCTGGGAGATGCTAGAAGGTACGACCTTCCCAGACATCGAGCCTTTTGAACCACTGGTCGCAAAATTCAGTACACTGTGGTACTCAAGCGACATGAATAAACAGTGGCAGTCAAATATTGTTTTTC
The DNA here is from genome assembly GCA_032191745.1 of Picea mariana. Taxonomy (NCBI): domain Eukaryota; kingdom Viridiplantae; phylum Streptophyta; class Pinopsida; order Pinales; family Pinaceae; genus Picea; species Picea mariana. The sequence continues at coordinate 67,730 of JASDQU010012588.1, forward strand.
ATACCTACTACAACCGATTGAATATAGCCATACAGTCCGAGCCTCACATGACTCCAAACACTCTACACCGGTTCAGGCCTCTGATGAAGTTCAACGCAGATCAACATTTTACTTACATCACAACGCGTGTTGACGAACACAAGAAACAACTTCAGTCCTACTACAAGTTGGCGGAGGAGGACTTGGAGGAGATCACCAAGGACTGGTCAGCGGATCTCCTTGTTCCAGCAGACCATGCGGAGATATCCAATATCGACAGCCTAGAAACAACGTAGGATACACCCAAACCTAGCAAGACAAAGAAGACCGAAGAAGTCCATGAATTAGAAAGTACTTCCGTGAAGACTGTTTCCATCTCACCAAAATAAGGAGGTGATCGCAAAGAGTTAGGTGACAAATAAGTCGAGCAGAAGCAAGGAGATGAGGTTGATCCCCTGAAGAAGAGAAAAGGTTCACCTCTGAAACCTTCCTCTCGGAAGAAAGAAAAGGCCACCATGACCAAGATGCAGACCGTCCTCACCTCCGATGACTTCGACTTCCTCATAGCAGCCCTGCAAGATGATTCGCTGGAAATAGAAGAGAAACAAGAAGCAAAACAAAAGGAGATGTATGATCGTATTGAGACTGAACTCTGAGTGGTACAACAAGCCCTATAGTCCAGCTGCGCAGTCTCCACTACGCCGGGAGAGCCAGAATTGGGAGATGAACCGTATCAACTCCATCACTTAACTGATACAGTCAAAGCTCGCCTTCGACGAGCACAAGAAGAAACAGTGCAAGCCACCCAGGCTTTGACACAAGTACAAGGGGTACTAGTAGAGCAACACAATGCTGTAGAACGGGAAAAGCTTGCTCTCCAAGTGAAGCTTGATGAAGAAAAAACACAGCTATAGAAAGAAAAGGAACAGTTTCTCACGGAGCAACTCAAAGTAAAGGAAATGGTCAACAAAGCACTTCTCTCTGTGATAGTCGTAGAAGTAAATACCGAAGATCGAGTTCCACAAAAAGTATCACAACTTGAAGAAGTGATCCAACAGCTACAACAATGCATCACAGATTTGGAACTATGTGCAAAACCCGAGACCCCACAAGATGTAAGAGACCAAAGAAAAGCGACCGCTAGGAGCGTTGAAAGGCTCAAGGCTCTTACCTTGGAATGTAAGCACCTCACTGATCGCAGTGCCCAGACCTATGAACAACTCACAGATAATCCAGAATTGAAGGCACTGGAGTCGTAGCTCCAAGAGGCAAAGTATCAAGCCGAAAAGATACAGGCACAGCTGAAGAAACTATTAGCTGTGGAAAGGATGAAGCGATCCCAAGATCAACGTACCGCCCAACAACAGATACACACTATCCAGATCATACTATGGATGTAACTCAGAGGCTACAACCCATGCAAGATAAGGCCTATCAATTGTTTAAAGAGGTAGAAGGCCAAGGAGCAGAGCTAGAGCAGGTTGTCACTACAGCAGAACTGTGTCTAGAGGGACCGATCAACGATGCAGTCATCTAGGAGTTTGCAGAACAAGAGGTTGTGGCACAACGACAAGTCGAAGAAGCTCAAGCCCAGCTCGAGGCATTTCGAAGTAGAACTAGTTAGACCAGAGTGACTCGGGACAAGCCACATGTGAGTGTTGGGGGCATGTTGGACCTTGAACAAGTTTTGGGAGATCCTTGGTCAAGTTGACCTATTTTGGGACTTCTACAGCGTGTCGAAGACGGAGCGCAAGATGAAGCATAGATTGCGGGATCTCGGCCCCTTTTTGGGTCCTTTTTTGGGATTTGAGAATATGTAACGGGAATGGGATGTTGGCCCATGGGTTTACCCATGTTTAGGCCTATTTTGTACGTATAAATAGAAGGCTAGGAAATGTAAGAAGTAGTTGAATAGTGCGCAAGATTTGTGCAAGTTGGCTAAGTGCTAAGAGTTGGATCTATGTGATCAAGAATTGTAAGGCTTCGTGCATATTGTATGAGACTTGCAGAGCTAAGTGCAAGTCATTGTAAGAGACTATGAAGGCTTTGTATTGTAACGCAAGGAAGGAGGATCTAGCAAGCTCCACAGACCTCTTGTCCTAGACGGAGTAAGGGTTTTGTGTCTCTGTGCATGTAGATGACTGATTGAAGCTAATAAAGAAGAAGAGTTGGTGGACGTAGCCCTAGGGTGAGGGTGAACCACGTAAATACTGTGTTATTCTGCTCTGTGTGATGTTATGATGTGTTTATGTGTTAGTTGTTAAGTGCTTTGGTGTAGATAGATAGATTTGTTTATGCTTTGTGCTTATGATGAATCTCGATGCTAGATCTGACATCTGTGAACTTGCTTAGTGCTTGAGTCTGTTAGATCTTATCTAATCCCGTGTGCTAAGTGCTTATATACATTAGATCTGGGTAAATGTTGCGATGTTATTTTTTATCTGTGAAGTAGATATTGGTCAAGTATTGATGAATGTTAACTGCTAAGTGCTCTATTTAGTGTTATAATCACAGATCTATGTCCCAGCTAAGGTTGTAGACATCTGAGTCCTGCAACCACCCCTGCCTCTACTGAGACTTCATCTGCTCGGGTTAGGGCCAGTAGTTAGGGTTTTGTTGGTGCGTTGTTGTAGCGTTGAACCCTGGGTCTGCCCCTGTGCCAACAATAGTTTTGAAATTAGGCATACCTAAGGCATGTAAAATTTCATTTTTATTTTTCTCCTTATAGTAAGGAGTATAGGCTCGGATGTATTTAGGTATTAAACTTTAATTTACAAAAAATTAGAAACTATATATTCTCATGTTTTATGGTGAGGTTTTTGAATTCAACATCTCTAGCTAGGAAGTTATTCATGTTGATATTTTTAGTTATGGATAAGGCCATATAATATGAAAATGTGG
>JASDQU010012588.1:99414-125608 GCA_032191745.1 Picea mariana
CTTTACAACTCCCCTCTACACCTGTTGGGCACTCAACACACCCTAAAAGCTTTTCAAAAAAATTTCTCTTTTGGGTACCACTTTGTTTTTTTTTTCTTTTCCTTCTTTTTGAATTGTGTTTGTTGTGTAGGGATCATTAAAATTTCTGTTTTTATGTTTTATCATCAATCACATTCATATTGGTTTGGACTTGTTGAGTAGATTAACTTCTTTCTAAAGAATACTTGGCATTTTATCTAAGTATACACAACTATAATTTTAAGCCATGCACCCATTATTGACATCGACACAATCTGTGCAGTAAAATTGACCATACGACAATGACAAGCGTCAGTCATCGATGTATCAACGACATTGGGAGAATGGAAAAGGAAAACTATAACAATCGACACACCTAACGAACCTCTGATCACCGATACGTTCGAGGTCAGTGATATCCGAAGGGAATCTTAAACTATGGAAATCCTTTACTTCGACACAACATCAAGCACTGATCGTCAATCGGTAATACATTATCGGCATCGGAGAAATCCGAGGGATCAAATCATGAAGTAATAAACATGGAGACTCGCCAATCATCGATCTTCGACATGTTATCAACATCGATGAACTCCGAGGGATGAAATCATGAAGTAATAAACATGGAGACTCACCAATACCTGAGCCTCGACATGTTATTAACATTGACAGTATAGGTTGAGGTTCTTAGAGCCATGTCTAGAGAAAATCCCTGATTCTGAATTTTTTTTTGACGAAGGGACCAAAATTAAGTGTTGCATGTCATGATCATCTTTCCAGGTCAACATTGTATGATAGTTCGGGTTGGAATCAAAGCTTTCACTAAAACAGGTATTAACGAACGTTGTCTAATAAAATCACCAATGCCGATCCACTTGTTTAAATCGTTGGACTAATAGGACATCCACAACAGGATGGGACATATTCGGTGAATATTAAGATCAGATTTTTTTATTTAATAGGCCAATCAATGCATTGATTAAAACATGTTACTAACCCACGCACTGACCAAATAATATGATTTTGATATCGTTGATGAACTACGTAGCACCACGCTCCTGCACCGCTATCCTGTGATTGCATTTAATCTAGGGCATGATTCAAATCTTGGTGATGAATTGTGAAGATCGCATTTATGCCCTGAATTCCAGAACTGGTGCGACAAGCTAAGTATGCTCCCTGTTTAAATTATAAATAAATATTTTGAACACATTATTTAATACCCAAGTCTTTCATTGCCGGAGCAGTTGAAAGAGCGAGAAAGCATTTCAGAAGCTCATTGTCGATTTTTAGAATTCTAAACCAGGTTAATTTTATGCGAAGGAGAGGTATGAATCTTCTGTATCATTTCAACATTCACAATTGTTTATTTTTCATTATCATCTCTACAAGTCAGTATCTAACTTTTTTCTTTGTGCAGGAAAATGCCTCCAAGGAAGCCAACGACCAGGCGCTCGCTGAGAGCACAAAAAATGAAAGAAGCAGAGATTGGTGAAGGATCCTCACCCGACACTACTAGACAGATAGATTTTTTCACTAAAATGAATCCAGTCATCCGAACGTGTACCAAAAAGGTGTTTTCCCAGCCTCCTTCATTCAGCAACACAGAGGCAAGTACTGGATCAAAAGTGGTGCTCCCTTAGTGGGGAGACTTTTTTAACAGAATCAACCAGGAAGAGTACCCAGATTTTGTGCCACAAACTGACCTGGATGTTTGAATGCTCGATGACCAATTATTCCTGAACATTCGGCGATCCTGCCTACACATGGCAGCCTGTCGAACACTGGTTCTACCTTGCATTGAAACTCTGGGGTGGATAATCGACCATACAGATGCGACAAAATTCTTGGTGAATGATGAAAATGGTGGATGTGTTGGGTTTTGTCTCCCAATATAATTCCAAAAGTACTACAAACTCGGAGACCTGGAGGAAAGGTTAAATACAAAGTTTTTGGTAACATTCTATGAGTTCCATGAAACCGGCAGGTTGATGGCCTCATGGTGGAAAGAGGATAAGAATTTTATGAACAAAAGAAACATATGGTACAGTACAACTAATATTAGAGAGCCATATATCTACCTGATGGTTCTGATCTGATGATTATATGAGGAAAGGGATTGGGCCAAATTTTCAGAAGCATGGATGCCCCTGGCATACACTTTGGAAATATCCAACAACAACTTCAATTGGGGAGCGATTATTTCAAAACAACTCAGCACCAACATACTACAAGCCTAGGCATTGAAGGATGGAAAAACACTAGCTTTCCACATGGTGTCATACCTATTGGATGTGATCTGCACAAGGAACATCTTCGTGGGCATGAATCTGAGCTGGCATGTTGTGGAGCTACCCATGCATGTCTATTTCAACATTCTATGGGAGGACAGGTACAAGAGATCTTGTGCTCTCATATGTGATGAATTTATAGGTCGGGTTTATTTTATCCTTTTTAATAAAGAATTCCCAAGGCTTACAACAACAACCAAGACGATGATTTCCAAAGTAGGACACTGGTACCTAGAAGAAGCCATCACTTACATCAGAGTGTTTGGGGCCACTAGCACTCAAAATTTACTCCCTGTTCATGTCCCAGACAAGATCATCGTGGGAGAAATTTGTTATCAAACGATTTTGCAAGGCTATAATGCCACTCTGGTGAAGGACAAGAAGAGAGCATTCATACCCTATGGATTTTATGTAGGGTTTTACATGGTGAAAGACACTGCACAAGAAAAACAAGAGGGCTTGAGCCAGTTGGAGTATAGATTTCCCACAAGCTTATTTCGCAAGCATGACCCAAAGGGCCTAGTACCTCAACATGTGTCACAGGTGTCTTCCTATTGGTCGTATGCCCACGATAATTTTGAAGAAGAAATATTTACGGAAGGTGCCTAGGGCTAGGAGGAGGTTCTCCAGAGAAACGATAACCCCAATATGACAATATTTAAGGCCATGAAAATGGATAAGCAGGATGAAACGATAGAAAATATAGCTCAAGAAGCCCTCAGGGTTAGGGAAGAGAACAAAGTAGTAGATGCCACAAAGGAAAAAAGGAGAGGGATGTTGTTGTTAGAAGAAGCCCAAAGAGTCAACCAAAGGTTAGAAAATGATCCCAAACTATTAGAACCCATAAGGGTCACTCCGATCGACACAATCAATCTTGGAGAGGAGCTAAATGGCTCAGAGTCAATCCCATTGGAGGAGATCTCTCATCCAAAAAACCCAAGCATTATGTCACAATAGGAAAGATCGTCGATCACTGCTGCAACGTAGTTGGGGGAGACAAGAACATCAAGTGGGACAGATGTTTCCAACTTCCTCATAGACCTAATTAACATATACGATGATGAGGAAAGTGTAACATCCCGCTCTTGCATGCACTGAGAAAACTTGTTCTTTGAGGACACTTGCTTGCAAGTGATCCAGATTATTATACTATTGGTCGTTTGATTATGATTATGAGGCATTATGGATATGATGATATGTTATTTTGTTGTATTGACATAGACAGGTGCTATTGAATAAGTTCTACTGAGTGTGCAGGACTTTGGACCTCGAGGATGCAGAGGCATCAATGAAACCCCTTGGACTCTGGATCGAGTCAGGGAGTGGACTGTTGGGTTGAATATTGTTGATGTGGCATATGTACATATGATTAGATGCTATGATGATTGATTATTATTGCTGACATGATTCATTGATGGATGTAGGCTAATGATATCTTGCCGGCCAGACTCACATGTGGAGTAGAGGGGTCATGCACAACAACCAGAGATTTTGAGGGAGAGTTGTGGGAGCAGCCCTGTCACAACCTACTAGCACTCCTGCCGTGGCTCGAACTGTAGTTTAACGATTACCTAGTTCGAGAAGACCCATGATGTTGTGAGGGAAGACTGTGACAATGCTCATGATGATTATAAGGGGTCTGAAATAAGGAAGGGGCCTTATTCCTTAGAGGCCCTTAGTCTCCCACAAGATCAACTTGCAGAGTATTGACTCCAGGGGTTTTTGACGTCTACCAAAGTCAGTCAAGAGGTGAGTGGCACCCTTGGAGCATGTAGTGTGTCCTTAAGGGAATGTCACGCAAGGAAAACGAAAAGAGGCGAGTGGCATCCTTGGAGCACATAGTGAGTCCTGAAGGGCACGTCGCGCAAGGAAAACAGAAAGAGGCGAGTGGCACCCTTGGAGCACCTAGTGCGTCCTGAAGGGCATGTCGTGATTTTAACTGGTAAGTGAATAAACCTAGATGACCTTAAAATGAATGATGTGATAAGTAAGATTTAAAAACAATTTCCCTAATAAAAATGTCGCCCAACCTAGAGAAATTAAAACCTAGGTCTAAGTAGCACATGTGGTGATAATAATAATAATAATAATTAAACATGTAACAAAAAGCGGGGTAAGAAATTCAAATTAATTTATTAGAATCAAATTATAATGGAGGATTAAAATTAAAAAAAAAGAGGGAAATGGTTGTTTTATCTACATATGCTAATTTAATTTTTAGTTAAAAAGAAAACAGGGTAAATGGTTGTTTTATCTATACTTGCTAAATTGATTTTTAGTTAAAAAAGGAAAAGAGGTAAACTTAAAAGAAATAGGAAACTTAAGGAAAAAGGGGAAACATAAAGAAAAAGTTGAATGTCTAACTTAGGAAGGAATCTTGCCTTGGGAACTTGCTATTTTTGAACTCAACAAGGAATTAAGTAAGGCATAAGTCATTAAGATTTGTAAGGGAATATTGGGACACCAAGGAGCATTTTTAGGAATGATTTTAGGTGGGTGAGGGAAATAAGAATATTTAATTAATTAATAAAATTGACTTTCTGGTGCAACTAGGGGATGGGTGACATGTGTACGGGGGAGGTTTTTCCTAATTAAAATTTATGAAAAATGAATTTAATGAGAATTTGGGAAACTAATTACTTAAAAGCTCTATAAAAAGGATGGAGGAGGAGGATTATGGATCTTATCTTTTTGCGTAACGTTACACTGCTGAATTTTTCCTTGACTGAACTTTCTCTTGTGGGAGTTGGGATACCCATCTCAGGTAATGAATGGTAGCTTGACCTTGCAAGGTGAGTTGGGTTCTAGAAATTGTTTGGTATTGTGTGCGTGGCCCCTTTGCGGCTCGAGGGGGGGGTGCGAAGAAGAGTACCCCTAGCATTGGCTGGGAGGTATCCGTGAGGTGACATCGATCGACAAGCGGGAGATGGATGGAACGTGCAATGGGACAACAACTTTGGAGTATTCCTGTTTGGCTAAGGTATGCCTGTTAAAGTCATTACTTGCAATGAATTTAATTTACACATGTTGTTTTTTTGTGCTCGGTTGAATATTTCATTGCCATGAGCTTTCTTGCACCTGCTTTCCTATGGTATTTGTAATCCGCTTGCTTGTTTTTTTCTGATTTCATTTCCCATGGCAAACCCGACATTTGATTGCATTGATTTCTCTGCTTTTGTTTTTATTGATTATTACGAAGGAAAAACTTGTGTTTTTATCTTTCATCCCTTATCCCTTTAGTTATTATTGCATGCCTGAACAGTCGGCCAGGAGCTGAATCGATCGTCATTACTCAGGTGTTTAAATACCTATAGATTCAAATGCCCTGCTTTCCTGTGCATGGATAATAAGTGAAGGATAAATTTCACTCAGTTATCTAACCCTTACTCATCTCTGTGTTTTTCTCTTATGATTAATCCCTGATTGTTGCGCCTTCTTGTAAATGAGTATCTTCGCATCTTGATTGATTAAAAATCCGATTTTCTCTGCGGTTTTAATTGCTTAAACTTTGGTAAATCTCTGCGTTTTGGATTGATAAAACTCTTTTTTTGTGATGATGACCTCTGAGTTTTGAAGGCCCAATCTCTGCGTTTGTGTTGATTAACCTTAGATCATCTAGGCTCCTTGCCAATTACACAACAATTTTCTACACAACTTTTACTTCACGATTTACCCAGTTCTTGATTGGAAAAACCTTTGCGTATTTGTTTATTTACTTCTCCCAACGATTATCCTTATTACTCTCTGCATGTTTAATGATCACCTCTGTGTTTTGTGTAATTATTTCTCACAGCGAATGTCTATTTTACCTCTGCGATCTCATATATATTTATGACAGCGTTAACATTTATTGGCTCTGCGATTCCATGTATTTAAATGACAACAACGTCAACAATTTATCTTTGAGATTCATATATATTTATGCCAACTTTATCATGTATTTACTCTGCGATTTACACATATATTGTCTGCGTTCTTTGGTAAATTATATGCATTTCTTTAAACGATATAATTTCAATATCATTGACTATGAGCTACATATCTTTTGATTGCAATTTAATATGTAGTAACGATGTTTTTTTTTAATTGATATTGACTACGAATTTACCCATGATGATTGCAATTTTACATGCTAATAGCAGTGTGGTTAAATGGTGAAGGACTACAATACCATTATTAGATAAAATTATCAGATAGCGACAGTGTTAGGCAACAATATCATTATTAAATAACGTAGCGATATCAATTTTAGTTAGCGATTTTATACACTTAATTTATACATTGAATGGACCGAAATTAATATATGTACATCGAAATTATACTATATATTTATTAAAAGGACAACGATTACATGTTTACGTTTTTAAGTTTTTGATATTCCCAACAGATAATGATAGTGATATATATGCGTTGTGTTTTTAAGTTTTTGATATTCATAGTAGAGAATGATAACGATATATATGTGTTGTGTTTTAGTTTTTGATCATTCCCAACGTTCTCATGCTAATTCCCAACGTTTATGGATGTTTCCCAGCGTTTTTGGTGATAATTTCCAGCATGATATGGTAGGTCTGTTCCTTTTTCAGCGAATCTACATTGTCTGACATTGAATTTTTATGCTCTCTCTATATGCTCTAACCACAACGAATCTAGGCAATGATTTTGCTGGGCAGCGAGGCATTTATGTTAGCATTTTAAATCCACTTTTAAAATGTATTTTACATAGCGATTGTTGGGTAGAGATCCAATTGTTGAGATTTTGAATTTCTCCTTTATTGTTTTTACACAGTATGTTAGTTATGGTTTTATTGATTTTTAGTAATGAATTTATATATGTTGGAACACAGTGAAATATTTTATATGACAACAATTTTTGACAACATTATTGTGTATTTATTATACAACTATAGACACTGATACTATTTAATAGACCCCGGGCGAATACTTAATAGACAACAATACTATTTAATAGCCAGCTAATTATGGTGGGACATTAATGCCATTGTTAGGCAACTACTTTATTAATATGTAGCATTTAGTTAGATAGTATTTTAGTTATATAGCATTGCTAGACAATAAATCATTGTAAATGGCGATCTCATCTTTTAAAAGATATGGTCTCAATGATGGTAGTGATCCTTACTACTTTTAGATTGATTATTCATTACTCGTCTCACATATTAGTCTTTTAACTTCTACCACCATAGAATAAATGCTACTATGGTAATAGATTAATGCTTAATTTCTTGTGAATAGATTACTTGATTCATTGCAATGATAATAGATCACTCATCCGCACTTAGACATAATGATTAACAGTCAATGGTTTATGGTTTATTGAAAATTAGTCTAATAGCTTGCACAATATTAATGGTTGAGGGTTATTAAGTTTTTAGCTAAACAATTAATAGTTTAATAGTTGATTGGTTACTATGCACCTTGTGCCTTAAGTCGAATTGTAAATGGTGGTTGGTCACAGTTGTGCACCATCCATGTTGCCTTATAGAAAAAATAACCCTTCGTTCAGTTCCACAATTTAATTTTGAGTGATGTCACCTTGCATCTTGTTGACTTGTTGCTTGGGTGCATGGGTATAGTCTTCTTGTATTCTGACAGTTAGTTTGGTATCCTAGCGCGTTGGATTTTCTTGGGTTATTGGTATAGATAGGTTGGGTTGCTCTATGGTTACTGTCATGCCTATCGCCTTGTGATGACATGATTCCTGATGAGGGGATCATTGTGTGCCGTGATGGATAGATGTGAATGATAACCTGGCTGGAGTCGGTGCTACCATATGTGGGCGTTTGTTCATTGTAATTGATGTTGGTACTTGGTTCTGTAACACCTCATGCATTTGGTTTTACACGCCATAGAGGTTTTATAGTTACTGGTCGTCAAGCCATTGTGTTAGGTTGTTGATGTTGTCTTTTAGTTTGTAGGTGTTGTATTTCTTGTGTTAGGCTGGTATTCATTGTTATCCATCTATTGATTATCGCATGTTTCGTCCAGTTACCTAATGTGTTAGTGTGTTGAGTCGTTGTTGACTATTACCTGATCTATGTGCGTTGTGTTCGTCATCAAGTTGTGTTGTTCACTTGTTGTCATTGTTGTCGACCTACTTAAAAAAAAAAAAATCACTTTCTTGTGTCACTTATAGTCATAATGAATTGGGATGTTACATATGGTATCAGAGCGGGTTCAACCCTGCGACTGTGGATCGCCATGCTTTCCACTGCAGTAAAACATTGAGTAATAACCTAGCGCTAAGTAAAAATTTAATGCATCCATGCGGTGATCTCAATGAGAGGACACCACATAGGTTCACAACGGGTCCCATGGAAGGAGGTGTGATGCCTCCAGAGGTGCCCGTACCCTCGGAGTCTAACCCCCAAGGGGAAGAACAAGTCCTTGGGCTGGATTCGATTATTGTAAAGGAGGATGATGGTCTGACAAGGTCCTTCCGGAGATTGTCAGAGGCCTTGATTCACCATCTGTACTGAGATGAGTCCAGGATGCCTGTACCCCTTAGGGTCCACAGCGCGCCCAAATAGTACTGTTAGTATTCACTACGAACTCGAGAAGGTCAAATTTCTCGAGTTCTTTGGTGCCCTGGATGGTGCAACCATCGAGGCATGGTTGGAGAATATGGCGATGTGCTTTTCAGTTCACGACTATACCTCCAACATGAAGGTCCACATGGCGGTATTTCAACTGAAGGGGAGCATTCTTCTATGGTGGAAGATGCTCCTGCCACATTTGAACGTGGTTTTCAAATACATGTCATGGGAACTGTTCGAGAAATGGTTCCAAGAGAGGTATCTTTCTGAGGAATTCGTTGAGCGTCAACTCAACAAGTTCAACGCCTTGCAACATGGCGGTCGTACGGTGCCCGAGTACGAGGCCCGTTTCTGGAGCTTCTTTGTCTGCTCCGCTCCTACCGAGAAACTTAAGGTCAACAAGTTCATGTTGGCCTTAATGTTAGTATTCAACTTCTACTTTGGGTACCGGGAATACTGGACCGAAGAAAGTCTGCTGGAATGTGTGGAGCCACCTTACCAGTGTGACTGCCTAGTGGAGAGGACCAGAGCATCTGGATCAGCTGGACCCACTACCGTGGGATATTTGGGCAAGGCCCATCAGATCCATATAGTGGTGAATAACCACCAGGCAGAGCATGAGTCGACTGTGCTCGAGACATCAGGTACCGTCGCTGACTAGATCCTTAGTATTTTGATAGATCCCAGTGCTATCGAGAGTTTCATTTCTGGGGAAGCGCTAAAAATAATTAAGGTAAAGGAAGTCAAACAATATGAGTTTAGCTTGTATAAATGGTTTCAGGAGCCAAACAGAAGGTTGGAGGGAAGGTTACGGGCTGTAGCCTTAACCTGGGAGAGTTTGTCACTAGGGCCAACCTATATGTCATGATGTTAGGATCTTATGACGTCATGATCGGTATGGACTGGTTGGAATCACATGAGGCGATAATCATATGTAAGATGAAACGACTGAGCTTGGTCGATGATGAGAGATAGAGACACGTGATTGTAGGTCGGAACCATGGATTTTCCTTGAGGTTCATCTCTTCCTTGCAACTATGGAAGAACATGCGTAAGGGGTGTAAGATTTATGTGATCCTTGCGTTAAATGAGAAGGGAGTAGTGGAAGGTCTAGAACACCTTCCGGTGTTGAGAGAGTTTGCGGACATCTTCCTTGAGGAGTTACCTAGGATTTCATTGGAGAGGGAGTAGGAATTTACCATCGACCTAAAATGGGGAACTAAACTGATAACACGAACGGATTATCGAATGTCGACCCCGAAGTTACAGGAGTGAAAATGAAATTGAAGGAGTTACTGGACCTAGGACTTATACGTCCAAGCATGTCACCGTGGGGTGCGCCTATTATATTCATATAAAATAAGGATGGGTCGTGGAGACTCTGCATTGACTATCATTAATTGAACAAAGAAATGATCAAGAATCAATATCTGTTGCCAAGGATTGATGATTTGTTGATCAGATGAAGGGTGCGACGATGTTTTTGAAAATTGACTTGAGATTAGGGTATCACCAGTTACGGATCAAGGAGAATGATGTCCTTAAGACCGCCTTTAAGATGAGGTTTAGACATTATGAGTTTATTGTTTTACCTTTTGGACTAACAAACAACCCTAGGGTATTTATGAGTTTGATGAATGGGTTGTTTTGCTACTACTTGGACAAGTTCGTCCAAGTATTCATTGACGACATTTTGATTTAATCTCGGATAATGGAGGAGCATGACGAAAACTTCCGCTTGGTACTACAGTGTTTGCGAGAGAACAAATTGTATGGAAAATTATCTAAATTATCATTTTATCAATCGAAGATTCACAACTTAGGGCATGTCATCTCCGATGAAGGTATCATTGTGGATCCAACAAAGGTCGAGGCTATTATGGAATGGCTTGTGCTGAAGAATGTCTCGGAAGTGCATAGATTCATGGGTTTAGCGGGATACTATCGACAGTTTGACGAGGGATTCTCAAAGATATCAAATCTGATTATGGAATGGTAGAAGAGGAACAAGAAGTTTGTTTGGACTGAGAAATGCACAGAGGCATTTTGGAGGCTCAAGGAGTTGTTGACAATGGCACTGATACTAAAGGTCCCTGACATGGATGTAGACTTCTTGGTATGCACTGACGCATCCAAGGAAGGCTTAGGCAGAGTCTTCATGCAAGACAATTGAGTGATCGCTTACATCTTGAGAAATTCGAGAAGGCATGAGGAGAAATATGCGACACACAATTTGGAGTTGTTATCCATTGTTTATGCCTTGAGATTTTGGAGACACTACCTTATTAGATGAAATTTGAACTAAGAATGGACCATGTGGACTATAAAACGTATTTACGCAAAGCGACTTGAACACGCGACCACGGCGTTGGTTGGAATTCCTTAGCGAGTACAATTTTGAGATTACTTACATAAAAGGGATAGTGAACAGAGTGGCGGATGTGTTGAGTCGAATACCACACATCTTTTCGGTGATGCCTCTTCTGACGAATCTACGTGAAAATATTCTAACTTTACAGTGCAACAATGACTGGTACAAAGAGGTCAAGGATTTTATCGGACAAAGCACAATAATGGTACAAATTTGAAGGATTTAATATGGACAACGACAGATTTTTGAGATTTTAAAGTCGAATTTACATACTGCCCAATGACGAGTTGAGTAGTTTGATCCTAAACAAGGCTCATAGAGCAGTGTACATGGCTCACCCAAGAGTCACGAAGATGATGGTAGACCTTAAACCCTTATTCTTCTAGAAAGGAATGAAGGAAAACATAGTCAATTATGTGGCAAGATGTCTAGAATGTCAACAGGTGAAGGCTGAACATAGACATCCAAAAGGATTACTACAACCACACGATATTCCGAAATCAAAATGGGAGGTCATCTCGATGGATTTAATTGTTGGATTTTCACTGACGGCAAGGAGACATGACTCGATTTTTGTAGTAGTCGACACTCTGATGAAGAGTGCTCATTTTGTTCTTGTACGTACGACGTGTCATGCACCTGGCATAGCTATATTTTTCATCAATGAAATTGTGAGAATGCATGGCATGCCTAAGAGGATTATATCTGATCGAGGATCAGTGTTTATTGGACGATTTTGGACTAGTTTCCAAGAGGCCTTGGGAACCCAACTTAACTTTAGTACTACGTATCACCCAGATACAGATGGGAAGGCCAAAGGAAAAAACCAAATCTTGGAGGACTTCTTGCGCATGTACGTGATGGACCAACAGAAGCATTGGGAGGAATTATTTCCACTGGTAGAATTCACATATAACAACAGTTATCAAAGAACCATTAAGATGGCGACTTTCGAGTTTCTTTACGGGAAACCATTTCAGACACCTTGAGTTGGGATCGGCTTGAGCATAAGGTCCTGGTTGGACCGAAAGCGATCCAAGAAATGGAATATCAAATGCAGACTATAAGACAAAGGATCAAGGAAACACAGGATTGACAAAAGAGTTATGCCAATGCGCATCGTGTTGATCGTATTTATGATGTTGGTGATCGAGTATTCTTGCAGGTGAAACCACATAAGAGTTCGATAAAGTTTGGAAAGGGTGATAAACTATCTCCTAGGTTCGTGGGATCCTGCGAGATTGTGGACAACAGAGGGCCATGGCCTATTGACTAGCCTTGCTTGATGCTTGAGTCATATGCACGATGTCTTTCATGTCTCTGTTTGATACATTATGTTAGTGATGCTACACATGTTTTGACTTGAGTACCTTGCAGGTATTGGATGAGGGTGCGCTCATGACTGATCCAATCCACATCCTAGACCATCGCATTCGACAACTACAACGTCAAATAGTAGATCAGATCAAGGTCCAGTTGGACAACTATAGTTTGCACTCGACGACCTAGGAGGACGCATATGATATGCGCCAACAGTTTCCATTTTTGTTGATAGATAGACTTATGACACTGTGATACACTTTATTTCGGAACTTATATACTGTGAAACTTCAGGATGAAGTTTAAAACAAGAGGGGGTGTATGTAACATCCCGCTCTTGTGTGCACTGAGCGACCTTATTCTTTGAGGACACTTGCTTGCAAGTGACCTAGATTATTATACTATTGGTCATTTGATTATGGTTATGAGGCATTATGGATATGATGATATGTTATTTTGTTGTATTGACATAGATAGGTGCTATTGACTAGGTTCTCCTGAGTGTGTAGGACTTTGGACCTCGAGGATGCAGAGGCATTGATGAAATCCCTTGGACTCTAGATCGAGTCAGGGAGTGGACTATTGGGTTGAATATTGTTGATGTGACATATGTACATATGATTAGATGTTATGATGATAGTGTATTATTGCTGACATGATTCGTTGATGGATGTAGGCTGATGATAGCCTGCTGACCAGACTCACATGTGGAGTATAGGGGTCATGCATGACAACCAAAGGCTTTGAGGGAGAGGTGTGGGAGCAGCCCTGTCACAGCCTAATAACACTCTTTTCATGGCTCAAACTGTAGGTTAACGATTACCTCTTTCGAGAAGACTCGCGATGCCATGAGGGTAGACTGTGACAGTTGCTCATGATGATTCTAAAGGGCACGCAATAAGGCAGGGTCCTTATTCCTTAGAGGCCCTTAGTCTCCCATAAGATCACCTGGCGGAGTATTGACTCCAAGGGTTTTTGATGTCTACCAAAGTCAGTCAAGAGGTGAGTGGCACCCTTGGAGAACGTAGTGCATCCTGAAGGACATGTCGTGCAAGAAAACAGAAAGAGGTGAGTGGCACCCTTGGAGCACGTAGTGTGTCATGAAGGGCACGTAGTGCGTCCTGAAGGGAACACCGTGCAATGAAAATGGAAAGAGGCAAGTAGCACCCTTGGAGCACCTAGTGCGTCCAAAAGGGAATGTCGTGATTTTAACTGGTAAGTGAATAAACCTAGACGACCTTAAAATCAATGATGTGATAAGTAAGATTTAAAAACAATTTCCCTAATAAAAATGTCGCCTAGCCTAGAGAAATTAAAACCTAGGTCTAAGTAGCACATGTGGTAAAATAATAATAATAATAATTAAGCATGTAACAAGAAGGGGGGTAAGAAATTCAAATTAATTTATTAAAATCAAATTATAATGGAGGATTAAAATTAAAAAAAAAGGGAAATGGTTGTTTTATCTACATATGCTAATTTAATTTTTAGTTAAAAAGAAAACAGGGTAAATGGTTGTTTTATCTACACTTGCTAAATTGATTTTTAGTTAAAAAGGAAAAAGAGGGAAACTTAAAAGAAATAAGAAACTTAAGAAAAAAGGGGAAACATAAAGAAAAAGGGGAAACATAAAGAAAAAGATGAATGTCTAACTTAGTAAGGAATCTTGCCTTGGGAACTTGCTATTTTTTAACTCAACAAGAAATTAAGTAAGGCCTAAGTCATTAATATTTGTAAGGGAATATTGGGACACCAAGGAGCGTTTTTAGGAATGCTTTTAGGCGGGTGAGGAAAATAGGAATATTTAATTAATTAATAAAATTGATTTTCTGGTGCAACTAGGGGATGGGTGACATGTGTACGGGGGAGGTTTTTCCTAATTAAAATTTATGAAAAAGGAATTTAATGAGAATTTGGGAAATTAATTACTTAAAAACTCTATAAAAACGATGGAGGAGGAGGACTATGGATCTCATCTTTTTGCGTAACGTTACGCTGCTGAATTTTTCCTTGATTGAACTTTCTCTTGTGGGAGTTGGGATACCCAGCTTAGGTAACCAGTGGTAGCTTGACCTTGCGAGGTGAGCTGGGTGATAGCAGTTTTTTGGTATTGTGTGTGTGGCCCCTTTGCGGCTCAGGGGGATCAGGGGGAAGAAGAGTACCCATAGCGTTGGCTGGGAGGTACCGGTGAGGTCACATCGATCAGCAAGCAGAAGATGGACGAATCACGCAACGGGACAACAACTTCAGAGCATTCATGTTTGGCTAAGGTACACCTGTTAAAGTCGTTACTTGCAATGAATTTAATTTGCACATGTTATTTTTATGTTCTAAGTTGAACATTTCATTTCCATGAGCTTTCTTGCACCTGCTTTCCTACGGTATTTGTAATCCACTTGCTCGTTGTTTTCTAATTTGATTTCCCATGGCGAACCCAACCTTTGATTACATTTAATTATCTGCTTTTGTTTTTATTGATTATTACGAAGGAAAAACTTGGGTTTTTATCTTTCGTCCATTATCCCTTTAGTTATTAGTCCATGCCTGAGCAGTCGGACCAGAGCCGAATCGATGGTTGTCACTCTGATGTTTAAAGACCTATAGATTCAAATTCCCTACTTTCTTGTGCATGGATAATAAGTGAAGGATAAATTTCACCCAGTTATCTAGCCCTCACTCATCTCTGCATTTTTCTCTGATGATTAATCCATGATCCTTGTGCCTTCTTGTAAATGAGTATCTTTTCATCTTTATTGATTAAAAATCCGATTTTCTCTATGTTTTTAATTTCTTAAACTTTGGTAAATCTCTGTGTTTTGGATTGATAAAACTCTGTGTTTGTGATGATAACCTATGAGTTTTGAAGGCCCAATATCTGCATTTGTGTTGATTAACCTCAGATCGTCTAGGCTCCTTGCCAATTACACAACAATTTTCTACACAGCTTTTACTTCACAATTTACCCAGTGCTTGATTGGAAAAATCTCTGCGTATTTGTTTATTTACTTCTCCCAACGATTAGCCTTATTACTCTCTGTGTGTTTAATGATCACCTCTGTGTTTTGTGTAATTATTTCTCCCAAGGAATGGTGATTTTACCTCTGCAATTTCATATATATTTATGACAGGGTTAACATTTATTGGCTCTGCGATTCCATGTTTTTAAATGACAACAACATCAGCTATTTATCTCTGAGATTCATATATATTTATGTCATCTTTATCATGTATTTACTCTGCGATTTACACATATATTGTTAGCGTTCTTCGGTAACTTATCTGCTTTTCTTTAAACGATATAATTGCAATATCATTGACTACGAGCTACATATCTTTTGACTGCAATTTAATATTTAGTAACAACGTTTTTTTTAATTGATATTGACTGCGAATTTACCCATGATGACTACGATTTTACATGCTAATGGAAGTGTGGTTAAATGGTGAAGGACTACAATACCATTATTAGATAAAATTATCAGATAGTGACATCTTTATAAGAGGTGTTAGGAAGCAATATCATTATTAAATAGCATAGCGATATCAATTTTAGTTAGCGATTTTATACACTTAATTTATACATTGAATGGACCGAAATTAATATCTATACAACGAAATTATACTATATATTTATTGAAAGGACAACAATTACATGTCTGTGTTTTTAAGTTTTTGATATTCCCAACACATAATGATAATGATATATATGCGTTGTGTTTTTAAGTTTTTGAATATTCCCAATAGAGAATGATAACAATATATATGTGTTGCATTTTAGTTTTTGATAATTCCCAACATTCTCGAGCTAAATCCCAACGTTTCTGGATGTTTCCCAACATTTTTGGTGATAATTTCCAGCATGATATGGTAGACCCGTTCCTTTTTCAACGAATCTACATTGTTTGACATTGAATTTTTATGCTCTGTCTATATGCTCTAACCACAACGAATCTAGGCAACGATTTTGTTGGGCAACGAGCCATTTATCTTAGCATTTTAAATCCACCTTTAAAATGTATTTTACACAAGGATTGCTGGGCAGAGATCCAATTGTTGAGAGTTTCAATTTCGCCTTTATCGTTTTTACACAGCATGTTAGTTATGGTTTTATTGATTTTTAGTAATGAATATATATATGTTGGAACACAGTGAAATATTTTATATGACAACGATTTTTGACAACATTATCGTGTATTTATTAGACAACTATAGACAGTGATACTATTTAATAGAACCTAGGAGAATACTTAATAGACAACAATACTAATTAATAGCCAGCTAATTGTGGTGGGACAGTAATGTCATTGTTAGGTAGCTACTTTATTAATATGTAGCATTTGGTTAGATAGTATTTTAGTTAGATAGCATTGCTAGACAATGAATCATTGCTAAATGACGATCTCATTTTTTAAAAGATATGGTCTCAATGATGGTAATGATCCTTACTACTTTTAGATTGATTATTCATTACCTATCTCACATCTCAGTCTTTTAACTTCTGCCACCATAGAATAAATGTTTCTATGGTAATATATTATTGCTTAATTGCTTGCTAATAGATTACTTGATTCATTGCAATGATAATAGATCACTCATTCGCACTTAGACATAATGATTAATAGTCAATAGTTTATGGTTTATTGGCAATTAGTCTAATATCTTGTGCAAGATTAATGGTTGAGGGTTATTAAGTTTTTAGCTAAACAATTAATAGTTTAACTGTTGATTTTTTTCTATGCGCCTTGTGCCTTAAGTCGAATTGTAAATGGTGGTTGGTCATAGTTGTTCACCACCCACGTTGCCTTGTAGGAACAATAATCCTTCGGTCAGTTGCTCAATTTAAGTTTGAGTGATGTCACCTTGCGTCTTGTGGAATTGTTGCTTGGGTGTATGGGTATAGTCTTCTTGTATTATGACAGTTAGTTTGGTATCTTAGCGCGTTGGATTTTCTTGGGTTATTGGTATAGATAGCTTGTGTTATGTTATGGTTATTGTTGTGCCTATCACCTTGTTACGACATGATTCCTAATGAGGGGATCATTGCACGCCCTTATGGATAGATGTGAATGATAACCTGGCCGGAGTCGGTGCTACCGGATGTGGGCGTTTGTTCGTTGTAATTGATTTTGGTACTTGGTTCTGTAACACCTCATGTGTTTGGTTTTGCGCACCATAGACGTTTTTTAGTTACTTGTTGTCAAGTTGTTGTTTCGGGTTGTATATATTGTCTTTTAGTTTGTAGGCATTGTCTTGCTTGTGTCAGGATGGTAGTCGTTGTTATTCGTCTATTGATTATCGCATGTTTCATCCAGTTGCATGATGTGTTAGTGTGATGAATCATTGTTGTTTGTTTCCTTATCTGCGTGTGTTGTGTTCGTCATCAAGTTGTGTTGTTCATTTGTTGTCGTTGTTGTCGTCCTAATTCAAAAAATAAAATTTCTCTTGCTTGCATCACTTATAGTCGTAACGAATTGGGACATTACATTTCCCATAGTCTTATTTCGCAAGCATGAACCAAAGGGCCTAGTACCTTAGCATGTGTCACAAGTGTCTTCCTGTTGGTTTATTCCCATGATAAGTTTGAAGAAGAAATATTTACGAAAGGTGACCAGGGCTGGGAGGATGTTCTCTATAGAAAAGATAACCCCAATATGAAAATATTTAAGGCGATGACAATGGATAAGAATGTTGAAATGATAGAAAAGACAAATCAAGAAGTCCTCATGGTTAGGGAAGAGAACAGAGCAGTAGAAGCCACAGAGGCATAAAAGAGAGGGATGTTTTTATTAGAAGAAGACCAAAGAGTCAACCATAGGTTAGAAAACAATCCCCAACTATTAGTAGCCATAAGGGTCACCCCGACTGACACAATCAATCTCGGAGAGGAGCTAAATGGCTCAAAGTCAACCCCACTGGAGGAGACCTCTCATCCAGAAAACCTAGGCATTATGTCACAACAAGAAAGATCGTAGATCACTGCTACAATGCAGTTGGGGGAGACAAGAACATCAAGTGGGACAAATGTGCCCAACGTCCTCATAGACCTAATTACCATATACGATGATGAGGAAATCTCACGGGTTTCCCTCATAACCCCAGTACCAATCACGGAGGAGGGTGAAATCGGAGAAACATCTGCTCTAACTCCTGAAGCTCTGACTTCAATTTCTCAAGAAGGAAATGATCAGGCTGGAAGCATGTTGGATGCTAAGTTTCTCAAACAACCAATAATTCAACATAATATGGACAGTTCCAAGGAGGATTTGGGCTTTGGTGAACAGGAAGAAGAAACACAACAATCAGAAATCGACACCTCAATAGTCGATCCTCCAGTAAATGATGATCCTTTTCCCTTCTCCCCATATAAATACGAAACTCCACCAACCGACGAACCCTGACAGGAGCCCGAGTCACCAGGACATACAAAAGTTCCCCCTGCTAAAGAACTACAAGAGCTAGTCATAGAAAACATATATACGACAGGAAGACTAGGAAACACTCTGACCTAGGGAGACCAACAGATTCCTGAGCCAGTGGACGAGGTCGCCAATGTACAAGTGATTGCTTATGACTGAAAGAGGAAAGCGGTGATGAGAAGGAAAACCAAGAAAAGGAGGCTCACGCTTGATAACACACTCCTTATTACCACTGAAGAAACACTTCTTAACACAGAAAATGCTAAGACAACTGAGCTGATTGGGGCGGGGATGGATATAACTGATGCAATGATGAACAAAGAAAAAAGGTATGAAGAGGAATTAACAGCCGAAAAGAAGGAGTTGGATCATCTGCACCATCTAGATAAGTATTACCAGGATTCGACGCAGGCAATAGTCTTCTTGAGGAGTGAGTTTAGAGACACATATGCACAGTTCAAAAACAAACTAAATCTCTTCACCACATGCATAGCCTATTTTTAAGAGGATACTCTCATGGGGCTGGAAACTTGTAAGGACGTCTAGTGATGGTATGAAAAGGAACATCGGGCATTAGAGCAGATTGACTATATTAACGTAGTACAGAAAGGCCGAGACTTAGAAGAGCATGACATCCAAGTACTAATGGATAGAAACATTGTCTGAATCAGGAAGGAAGTTGAATACTGGGTGAGCATGGTCCGGGAAGCTCAACAGAAGATACAGGAAAGGTGGAGAGAATGCAAGAAAATATTGGAGAATATCAATCAGGAGATGGAAAACATTGGCCTACCAGAATTCATCCGACCAGAAAATTTCCCCGATTTTACATGACATAGTCCAACGACATGTAGAGCAAGACTCAGCATGGTAGGTAGAGATCTCACATATTTCAATTATGACTCCAGGCCAAGTAAATAATTTCATGGATCACCCAATCAAATCCCTCGCAGTTCTCCAGTGCCTAAGTGTCAAGCTCATCAGGTATAGAGAACGAGCAGTGGAGATAAGGGAAGTCTTCTTCGCACCGATGGATCAACATAGTTTTTCCTATGCAAACACATGTGAATAAATTTTCTTCAAATGGGTGGAGTATGAGAGAAATCATCCATTGCAGTAAAAAATTGGACGATCTCAAGAGAACAAGGAGATAAAGTCTTCCACGTGTCAATTTTGTTTTAATTAACACAACTTTTAGCAGTTATTTTTAGCTTAGTGATCCTTTATAAATAGGGAGATCGACCTTGTGCAAAGGGTCGATGGTTTTGGGAAAGACCCTCTTTTTTGAGAATTGTAAAAGAATTATTTCTATGCAACTTTAATTAATAAGTTTTGTTTAGAACCAAAGACAATTTTTTTCATCTGAAGCGTCAACTTGATTGGATCGAGGAGGGATTGTTTCTGTCTTTGAGTTTGATTATGATGGTGTATTGAGTAAGAGTCGGTGTATCTATGGTTAAGTTATCTTTCAATATTATAACAGTTCTTTTGTTCTAGATGATGGAAATAAATTGATCTGTTGATATGTGATTGATAGTAGAGATAAGAGAACTAATTTTCTTACACTCATCTTTGTTACGTATTTGTTTTCCTTTCTACAATTGTTATCTCAGTAAATGATGAATGTTCACAAGTAAAAGTATTATTGCTAAGCTTGAAATAGGTCTGATTATCGTTGTCTTCATGCTGAGGTATAAGGGTTATCTTAAGCTCAACATTCTTCAGTATTTAGTCATTTCACTTTATCAGTTGTCTTATGCCATCATTTTTATTTACCCTAGATTATTCAAGAATACAAAAAACACAAAAAGAGAATTGCTTGACCTGAAGGAGAAAATTTTCATAGAAAGATACACCTTTCAATTACCTATAAATCCCATTGATAAATCGGTCAGATCAAATATTTGGATAACCATTCCACTTATCAAATGATTACGGGTCTAATTGGGCCTCTTAAGTGGGTTTGGTTCCTACTGTTGATTTAAAGGGATTTATGACCCCTCAATAGCACCATGTCACGATTGTAGTGATACTAGATCTCTATGTGATTCGAATTATCATGGAACATTGGGTTCTCCATCATCTTTATGCAACTCTGGTTATCACATAGAATCATGGTGGATTCCATCTCCAGATCGAATAGACATGTCAACAACTTCTGAAGCCATATGGCTTCACAACTAGCAGAACATGCTACAATGTATTCCACTTTTTCCATGCTGAGAGAAATACTGGATTGCTTCCTCATTTTCCATGAAGTCATGGTTGACCCCAAACTGAAACAACATCATGAAGTGCTCTTTTTGTTTAAATCACTTCCAACCCAATATGAATCAATATAACCATACAGTCTAAATTCATGATCTCCAGTATAACAAATACCATAACCCAACGTACCCTTAAGGTATCTCATCACATTCTTTGAAACTACAAGGTGAACATGTCTGGATTCCACCAGATACTGACTCAAGGTGTTCACAACAAAGAATATATTTGGCCCAGTATTCGTCAGATACATCAACGATCCAACAATCTGTCTGTATAGAGTAGCATCAACCAACTATGACGAAGTATCAGCCAAGAGCTTCAAATTTGTTTCCATGGGTGTGTTCATGGATTTACATTCCAACATGTCAAATCTCTTCAGTATTTCAACTGCATACTTCCCTTGGTTAAGGAAGATCTTCTCTAGGTTTTTCCAAACTTGAAGACCTAAGAAATAATGCATTGGGCCTAGGTATTTCATCTCAAACTCCATAGCAAGATTCTTCTTGCAATATGTGATGATATTTTCTTCTCCATTCAAGAATAAATCATCCACATATAGTAGCAATATGATTGGCTCATCATTCATAACCTTGAAGTAAAGGTTAGAATCATATTTACTCTTGGTAAATCCCAAGCTTGTTAGGAAACTATAAATTCTTCCATACCAAGCTATAGGAGCTTGCTTTAAACTGTACAGAGCTTTCTTCAATCTCTAGACATGTCACATGAGTCTTTCTATCATCAACTTCAAACCCTCATGGTTGTTCTATATGCACTTCTTCTTCAATAACACCATTTAATAAAGTTGTTTTCACATCCATATGGTGTAACTTCCACTTCATTTTGGATGCAAGAGATATGATGGTTATGATAGAAGTTTATCTGGATATAGGAAAAAATGTCTCTTCATAATCAATACCTTCCTTTTGAGAAAAACCACGAGCCACAAATCTTGCCTTATGTTTTTCAATACTTCCATCTACTGTATGTTTTATCTTGTATATCCACTTGGAAGATACTACGTCTTTTTTCTTTGGTCTGGGAACTACTTCCCATACATCATTATTTATAATGGACTGGTATTCTTCTATCATGGCATCCACCCATTCTTTCTTCTGAATGAATTCTTCAAATCAAGTAGGATCCTTTTCTATGAGATCACAGATCAAGGCCATATGGTTGGAGAATGGATTAGGTTTCTTACTTTGTCTCATGGTTCCTTCTGGGGCACCATACTTCTCTGCATCTTGAATAATTTATCTTTCCCAAGATAACTTTCTCTTGTGAGAGATCATCATACGGGGAGGTTCTTGAGATTCTATCATATCATGATCTTCTAGAATCTCATCATCAGAGGGAACTATAACTTCCTTCATGGGTTCTGCAACTCTGGGATCTACATGTTCTTCTTCATATACTTCTTCAAGATGGAATTTCCTTGATTTCTTGAGTGTTGTATATTTATCAAAGGTTACATATCTGTTGATCTCAATATGATGGTAACCTGGTATGTAAATTTTGAAGGCCTTAGAGACCTCACAGCATCCAACAAATATTCCCCTCTTTCCTAAGGGATACGACTTAGTTCTCTTTTATTTTGGAATGTGTACAAATACTGGACAACCAAATATTTTGAGATGGCTTACTTCTGGCTTCTTTCCAGTGAACATCCCTTGCATACACCTTCATGATAAACCTTAAATTATGGTAAACCTATAACTACCTTGCTTACATATGGTAAGGCTTTGTAGTTGATGTGAGCTAGTCTTTTATGCCAAAGTTCATAAGGAATTTTAGTAGAGAAATTTAAGGCTAAATCTGAGTGACCTTTTAACTTGTAGAAACTTCCTTCTTCTATTCCAATAACAACTGCATCTTCTATAGTTTTTCCTTTAGTCCACATAAGAACTTCACCATCTATGAATGTAACCCTGAAACCTTTCTTATACAGGGTTGAGATAGAAAGTAAGTTCTTTGTCAAACCTAGTACACAGAGTACATCCTTCATTCTCATCGGGGTTCCTGAATCAAGTTTGTAGGTGGATTCTCCCATTCCTTTGATAGGGTACTTATAATCATCTCCAAGTGAAACTTTATGGGGGAATTCTTTTTCTGTAAGGCTAGAAATAATATATTTCTGACCTGTCATGTGTTTAGATGCACCACTATCTATGAGCTAAGTATCCTCTCCAGGTGTCATAGATCCTGAGAGGGTTGAAAAAAAACATCATATTCAATCTCCTCTTTAGTCGACTTTTTGGATGGATCATCATCTTCAGTTGCATGGGCATGATATATTTTTTTATTTCTCTTCTTGTATTCTTCCCTTCTGGCAGGACAATTATTAGCAATGTGTCCCATCTTATCACAATGATAACATTGATAAGAGGAGAAATATTTTCCCTTTCTTTGACCCTTATGATATTTATGGAATCTCTTTGGAGGGTCAGATTCTTTATGAAAATTGGTCTCCTTTTGGAAATGAGACCTTTTATTTCCTCCTTTAGCATGAGAATCTAGGTCTTGATCTTCATCCCTTAATAGTATGACTTCTCGGTTGTCCACTCTTCTTCTTCTTGAACACATTTTTCACATAGACTGTCAAATTGGTGTTTCTCTTTTCTTGCATAGATAGTTTGGATGAAGGCATACAAAGGTCTTGTGAGACCATTAAGAGTTGTAATTATGAGTTCATATTCATCTAAGTTGTCTCCAATTTCTTCTAATTGTTCCTTGAATTGAGAAACCCTAGAGAAATAGTCTTGAATTGTTTCTCCTTTCTCCATCTTTGTATTCTTAAGTTGGGTTCTCAGATTCATCTTTGGGTTGATGTTATTTACTTCATACATTATAGTTAGGGAATCAAACATATATTTTGGAGTATTATTTGAAGACACTTGAGGGATCAAGTGGTCTTTAATGGAATATGCAATTATTCTTTTGGCCCTAATCATATCCTTCTTGTAATTCTCTTTGGATGCTTCTTTTTCGGGTTCCAATACATTTTGTTTTATGAATTTTTCAAGGTAATTCTCTTCAAGAATGAGTCTGATTCTGTACTTCCAGGAATGAAAATTTTCCACACCTTCTAACTTGTCAACAAGCTTGGTTCTTGTAGACATATTGACCTAGAGCTAGGAAAATGACCAGAAAATGAAAGTGCTCAGAAAATGAATTTGAACTTACCAGTAGATGCGCTGGGTTGAGGTGAGTTGGATAGAGCTGATTGATTCAAAAAATTCCAATTTTTATGCCTTGAAACTTGACCTACGCACTTTTGGACTGGTACTTCTGGTACTGGTTCTAGTTTCCTGGTTTTCTAGTTTTCTGGTACCAGTCAAAAATAGGGTTTGAATTTCTGGATAATCTGTCCACCAAAAAGGTGTGCTCAAGCTGCCAAAGGATGCACTAGGGTAGGGTGCACTTGCCTAGATAGTTTTTGTTCAGAAAATCCTCTTCAGTAAAAGTCCCTAATTTCCTTGTACGACAACAATGACATTTTTAGATACCCAGTGAAAGGTGCTCTATTCAGTCAATCTTTGATACCATGTTAAGATTAGTGTTTTTATTAGGTTATTTAATTTTCTCAATGCATTTCCAAAACAACCTCATAAAGAGGATCACTGAAAGAAACAAAATCACAAGGTACACAACATTTTATCCTGGGAAACCCTCATGGGGGAGAAAACCAAACAAAAAATTCCTCAATAATAGATTGCCAATACAATGCCAAGACTAAGACCAAAAATCCAAGAATACACTAGGACTGAGCATGTGCCTCTCTTCTCTTTCCTCCTGTAACTGCAACTGCGTTCAAAAGATGTGCACTAGATGAGTGAGTGAGTGAATGAACAAGTGAGGCACCATCCTCACTTATAAATACTTGTTGAGGAGGTGTTAGAGTTATGTCTCTTCACTTAGTAGGGACGACTTCTTCCAAGAGTGGTTAAAACCACTTTATAAACCCTAGGGGTCAAATTTACAAATGCCACTATATAAATATGGCTTGACCAATCCACAAAAGGGGATTTGGTCTTATACAAGTCTCAACATGATCAATGCATAAAAGGGGACTTGATCTATAAGATAATAACTCAAATATAATTAGAATATTCTTCGAAGTTACAATATGTCAACATTAGTAGCTAAAGGTTTCTCACAGGTGCAAGGCATTGACTATGAGGATACTTTTGCACAGGTTGCCAAGATTGATTCCATTCGGTTAGCTCTAACTATTGCAACAACTATAAAGTGGGAGATACACCATATGGATGTGAAGAATGCATTATTACATGGAAATATTAATGAGGAGATATATATATAAGAATGCATTATTACATGGAAATATTAATGAGGAGATATATATGGAGCATCCAGAGGGATATGTTCAGGATCCATCATTAGCTTGTGGGTTGAGGAATTCATTGTACATACTTAATAAATCACCTCGGGAATGTTATGTTAAAATGGACTCTTATCTTCTCTCTAGAGGTTTTCTTAGATGTAGATCAAATACTAATGTGTGTATGATGAGGAACACATATTATCTTCTAATTATAGTTCTATATGTAGATGGTTTACTCATAATAGGGAGCTCAACCTCCTCCATTTCTATAGTGAAGACCACTTTGCATGACAAGTTTTCTATGAAAAATATGGGACTATTAAATTACTTTCTTGGTCTTGAAATCAACCAAAATGATTCAGGAATCAAGATATCTAAGTCCAAGTATGCCATAGATCTACTTTATAGGTTTCATATGACATATTGCAATCCAACTCCAACACCCTTTCAGTTAGGGATTGGACTAGAGGATGTCGGTGCATCACCTTTGGTTGATTGTACTAGATATCGACAGTTGGTGGGGAATCTCTCTACCTTACACACTCTCGACTGGAAATCTATTATCCAGTTGGATTAGTTTCCTGCAGGTACATGCAAGAGCCTCATAA
>JASDQU010012588.1:125754-166006 GCA_032191745.1 Picea mariana
GTAGAGGCAGAGTACAAGGGTGTAGTGAATGTTACTACTCAGGCTATTTTGTTGCAACACTTTCTTATAGAGTTGGGAGTTCATTTTCATCATTCAATAGTTATAAGGTCTGATAATTAGAGTAGTCTCAAGTTGTGTAGAGACCCATTTTAGAGGTGGAAGACCAAGCACATCGAGGTTCATATGCATTTCATTCGAGGACAGATTCAGGATGGAGTCATTGATATGGAGTCTTGTCCATCTTCAGAGCAGGCGGTAGACATATTCACAAAGCCTTTCACCGAATAAAAGTTTGTCTCATTGAGGGAAATTCTAGGAGTGAAAGATACATCAACTTAGCAGCTGAACATGTTAGCATATTTTTCTTGTTAGCAACATATTTTGAGGTGGGGGGGGAGGGGGGGGGGTGGTTGTTCCCACTGAGTTTTCCCTCTTTACCTCACTTTTATTCAGTTGTTATTCATCTATACATGTACATGAGTACCTAACATGGCTTCATATTGTTGGGACTCATAATTTTGTACACCCCAATTGTATTTTTTGGGGAGATTTGGGGTACATGCTCAACTACATACTTAGTGACATGCTCATTTTTTCCATTTTCCCTACTATTTAGGAGGATTGTTATTTATATCATGTCTATTTATAGAAGGTCTATTTTTAGCTGGTGGATTCCTATATGTAATACCATGGGAAAATACCACGGGTTTCCAAAACCATGGGATCATAAAACACCATTAGGCAAATTCCTTTTTTTTTAGCTACCATTAGGCCAATTCCTATTTTAGCCACCATTAGTCAAATTCCTATTTTTTAGGAGATAATTCCTATTTCCTTAATTTTAGGAGATATTTCCTATTTCATGGCTATAGAGGGCACTTTAGTAAGCATATTAGCCTCCTAGGGAAGTGCACATTACCCATCTAATACTTGGAGTTAACTCACTTCACTTATTTAGTGACTTTCCATAATTAGAAAATTCTCACTCAGTTAGGACTTTAGTTCCATTCTTAGACTCTAGTCTTATTCTATGATATTTTTTCTATTATGGAATGCATGTTGATTTCATGTAGAGTTCTCACTAAGTTCACACCTATATTTTTTACCTTTTCTTATTATTAACAACTTTTGAATTTAGTTAATTGTTGCTATTGGGAGAAGTTACTTTTTTACTTGAGCATGCACATGGAAATCCCAACCTAGAGTGCATTACTCCTCATGTGGAGAATCCTATATATTGTACTCATTATCAAGGATTAATACATTGTTATTAATGTTGGTTTCTTAATCTCTTATGTGTGAATGTTGATTCTATTTTTCTCTCTCCTCTCTCTCTTTTGCAATTAGCTAGTGTAGTATTTCCTTCTCACAATTAGGTATTGGATTGTGGTTTAATCCTATAGTGAAGGCCAAGCACAGATCGATTCCTTGTCAAATGTTGTGTATAAACCCTCTCCTCCAATAAGATATGTGGCCTGACCTGTTGGCGCGGAATTGATCAGACTAGGGTCCTTCCCAGGTTACCAACAAAAGGTACTGAAGTAGTCTAGAGCGTTGGCATTTTCATCTTCCTTGAAGGGAACAAGTCTCACCCGAAGCGCAACCAAGACAAGGAAAATAGGGAAGGGTAAGAAGAATACTTAGATAAATCCATACGATATCAGGATCTTCGTTAGTATTGCGCAAGATAGATTAAACCCAGAACTATCTGAACATTCCTAACTCAGATTAAAGAAAATAGAGTTGTGTTGCATTCATAAAGAAACTATATCCAATTAACTAGATTTGACATAAAGATAATACGAAGCAACATTCAAGATAATATAAAGCTAAACAGACACAATAATTTCAAAATTTAGGTCTCTCTTTGTATTAACATCATATGGATCTTCTCAATTACATGATTCTACTTAGTTATAGACACAACTCGGTCATGCCAAAGCTTAACAACAAGACTCTATGCTACTAAGAAACAAGGCTAACCTGAACCCTTACTCTTCCAACATCACAATAGGACACGACTATGTTACATCCTTGGTCTGGTTCCAAAACCCATACTCTTAGAACTCTATCTAACATTTACCCAAAATGGACAATAACATAGAACTCAAACTCATTCCAACAACCATATAAAAAACTATCTGAACCCTTTACAATCATATTCATCTTGTATATATAAGCCACTTGGGATTTTAGAGACCAATTCTAGGGCCCAACTCTGGGACCAATTCCAGGGCTCTCTTCCTTACTCCTTGGAAATTGATGACTTTATCCTGCCACTTCATGGCAAGGAGTGAAGCTTCAGCCACGAACTGCTAAGTCACTTTTGTAATGCATCCCTTAGGCTTCAACGTGACCAGAGAGTTCCACTCTGAGTCGGTTGTAGCATCTATATAATGCATATGTAGATAGGTTGTCTGAATGACAGGTTGAAACTCTTGTAGCTCTTTCTTAGCTATTGATCGTGCTTCAAACAAGACATTTATCTTGTTGTCTTCTTGCTAGATCTGGTCAAATTTTTCCTATTGCTCCAACGAATCCATGGTGATGTTAACTTCTTCATTGAGCGACTATATATTCGTGTGCAAGTCCTCCAGAGTATGGTTTCACCGTGAAATAATACCCATCCAATCACTAAATTCCTGAAAAATCCTTGAGCATTCTATAGTTGTCTTGTGCAGGGTTTCTCTTGCGTTATTTCCTTCAAGCATGACTCTTTCCATTTTCTCCACAAGCTTCCGGGGTTGTTGTTATACTTCAGATTGACTCTCCCACAACTATGCTTCAAGGTTCTCTGTGTGAATGGCTAGCTCTAACCATGCTCCCTGAAGTAGCTCGATCTACTGCATAGGCTCTCATACTGCAATGGATTCAGGAAGTTGTGGTGCTGTCCTTCGAATCACTGGCTAGGCTTCTGTAAGATTTTCCTCGACCCTTTCCAGTTTTTTCTCTACCTAGATCTTTTCATACTCCTCCTGTGTCTAGCGTGCTTGCGCGAGGAGTGCTTCCTCCTTACAAAACTTTGCTTCACATTCGGCCCGCCGAAGCCTCTTCTCTAGTTGATCAGTTGAATCTCTGATCATCCCTATTAGCTATGTTGACGACCATTGAGCGAGGTCACCAGAAGAAGTAGCGGCCTCCCTGGGTACTTGGACTTACAGTGGGAGTCCACTGGTTATTGAGTGTTCCGACGGTGTCTCCACCTCTTCCTCCCCTGTAGATGGACCTTGTGGTTTCTACACAAGTCTCATCCTCACCGTTGATGGAAGGAATGGGAGCATCTTTATTTTCTCCAAGTAGAGCTGCACCATCTCTGCGCACTGTTGTGGGTTCTGGAGTAATAGATCCAGTTTCTCTTGCAATGATGTTGCACTCTTTCCTGACGTCATTTCAGGTTCCTTCCGAACCTCTGATACTTTTTCCTCTTTTCTATACCATGGTTTATGTTGTTCCACTTCTTTGGATGACACTCTCAACATTGATTGTTGAGAGAGGGAATCGAGGGCTTGGGGCTTGTGGTATTGGCACAATTTGAGTCTCCGTAAAAGGCGGAGTGTCCTGAATCGGTACAAATGGAACAATTGACTGGCTCGGGACTTCAAGGGTCAGACCAGTGAGTTATGGTACCTTCTCAGGTAGGTCAGTGGGATCCAACTACATGGGATTAGGTTCAATGGTTTGGGGTTGGATGGTCATTTCTTGCAGTAGCGATGGGGGTTGTGGGGGCAATGGGGGTTGTGGGGGTGATGGGGGTTGTTTGGTGATGATGGTAGTGGATGCAGTGGTATCTGGTTCAAGTTCATCCTGGATGTCAATGATTGTTTAGGCCGCTCGAGTGGCTTCTCAAGTATGAGGTATGTTCGACGAGATTGGATGAGGATTCAGGATATTCACTGGGAAGAGCCTTGTCCAGGGTTTCTTGACTAGGGGATATCCAATGAAGGAAGCGTTGAGGATTTCATTGGCATATTTTCTTATCAGCATATCTTTCTCCAAAAGCTGCGGGAACATGGGCAATGTCCTCTTCTTGCATTCCAGAGGTTCCATCTCCTCTTCCTCCTCTTCTAATTCTGTATGCATTGGAGCATCTTTATTTTTCTCTTCTAGGTCTGATCTCGGTCCTACCCCTGCTTCATGTCCCATTTTATTCAATATCTCCACAAGTATAAGGTAGTTCATCCCCGACTTGTGTGGGTTGCATTTCACTCTTGGCCATGACATTACTTCCTTTTCAAAGGCCTCCTCATCTAGATAAAATGACAGCATCCAGGAGTGAAAGTATTCCGATTTGACATGCCTTGGACAAACAAAGGTATGGTGTCAATTGAACCCAAATGCAATATTCCTCATTTTCAGGTTGAGCAGCTCCTGTGGTACGTGCAACTTCTAAGTTGCGTTTAGTAGCTGGTTCTACCACTTCAATAATGTTGCATTACTAAATGATGTGTTCTCTGAGTCCAACCTTGAGTGCCAAGGCTCAAACATCTTTACTAATCGTCCTTTATAGGCTGGTGATAGTGGTCTTCCTGAAGGTGGCATCCACTTCAACATGGAAAACACAATGAGCAGGTATCCATAGGTGAAGGTGTCGCCCTTCTCCTAAGATTCCTCATATGCTACTAGGAGTTCTTCTAGCAGGTAGCTACACCAATTGAATACCACTCCATTGGCACAAAAATCTTCCACTGACATGGCATCCAACGTGCACTCGCCCTTGTAATATGACCGCATTACCTTTCTAGCAATCACATAGAAATTTTTTATGACCGTCTCTGGTAAAATGGGGTCAATCTTGGTTGTGCACCCCCCTCTCTGTGTATGAAATATTTCATACAGGCTGGGTTCTCCCTTTTTCTTCCCATGTTTACTGGGGCCTTGGAACCCTTTTGATACATCCTCGCCTTCGATGGATAGTCTCGTGAGTTGATGGATATACTCTACATGAATTGGATACCATCGATCAAGCCATCGGTTCCTGTCATGCACTCGGATGATAAGGAATTTGGTACACCGTGCAACCTCACCAGTAGTGCCGAAAACTGACAAGTCTCAAAGATTTAAAATGTTGGAGTTGAAGAGGTTGATAAGCTCTAGCTTTGACATGAATTGCATCCCTCCCATCTCATTTGGATCCACATCCTAGAACACATCAATGATCATTTTTATGAATAATACATGGTCTGTCAGGTCAAGGTCGAGGAGCTTCACTTGCTCAACCTTACCTTTGAGGTCACCCACGACCTCAACTTGGGGATCACACGGCTCATATGGAACTACTTCTTTGGAGATTGAACTTTGAATTCTTGTAGATCTCAGCATCGCTTCTCTGGACTGCTAAGAGACTTAGACCGACTGTACTGGGCTTCGGGGTCGCGACTGAGATAATTTTGTAGGCTCTATGACAGTTTAGAAATTTCAAACACAAAATGGAAAACAATAAGTCTTACGTTGAGTTCACGCAACCTTATACTCAAGCCATTTGGTGAGCTCTGCCATTACTCCTAATGCCACTCATGATTAATCCTATAAACACAAACTGGAGTTGAGGTGTCTGATAATACTGTTTAATGGGGTAAATCTATCAGGGGATTCTGGCATTTATTGAACAAGTTGGACAGGGACATGGCTAGCCTCAGGCCTTGCCGTTTGAACGATTGAGAATCCTGGAACGAATACCAATGGAATATTCACGTATCATGGATTTATGGTCTAACAGAGTTCGAACGAGTTACTGTAGTTTTCATAAAGGCTATGACTGGACAGGGTGCATGTGACACATGGACTGGGATTCCGTTCAGATTCACTCTCCCTCCGACCACAATGGGGTCCCCGTCATATTTAATGAATTCATTTAATGTACTTGTGGCTCTTCTGATCATGTGCTTCAGAGTAATCATTTATGCACCAAATTAATTCTTAGACTAAAAGAAAAATGAAATACATGTCGCGGCACAACATTGCACACTCCGACTTTATTAACTGAATTAAAATAAATTACAAAAATTCAAATCTAACTACTATACATGCTCCTTTGGAATAGAGCAACAATGCTTTAGGTCAGTCCTGAGAAATATAGGGTTTTAGGCGAGTGTCATTCACCCATCCTAGCCGAAGTATACCATCCAGTTGCGCTAGTATGACTGCACCAAAGTGTCAGATCTTCACAACTATAAATGGGCCCAACCAATGCATGCACAAATTGCCTAGATGTTTCTAGTATCGATTGTCATAAAGTAGGACCTTATCTCCTTGTGCAAATGTTTTGGCCTTAATATGCCTGTTGTGCCAGGCTTTCTTCCTATCTTTCTCAATTGTTTGATGAAAGTATGCTAAAAACCTGGTCTCATCAAGTTCCTGCAACTCCATAACCCTCTTCACAACTGATTCATCCTTTGACATATGTGTAACCTGTGCAATGTAGAGACTAGGGGTAATGAATTTTGCAGGTACCACAACCTCTTTCCCATAGACTAGATGAAATGGAGTATACTTGTGAAGTTTCTTCGTGGTCGTCATGTAATCCCACAAAACCGTTGGGACTCTGTTATCCCAATCTTCCCTATTTACACAACAAACCTTCGTAGAACCTCTTTCCAGAATCTTGTTAAACACCTCCACTGTGCCATTGGCTTGTGGATGGTAGGGGTTGATTTTATGATGTTGGATTAAGAAATCTGTTGTAATCTTTTCTATTGTACTACTGATAAAATGGCCACCCCGATCACTAGTCAGATTCCTAGGACATCCAAACCAAGTGATAATGTTTTCAAAGATAAAATTGGCAGCGGTATCGGTCAAACAATCCTAAACCGATGCACCTCAGCCCATCGTGTCAGGTAATTGGTTGCGATGATAATATACCTGGCCTTTGAGTTCTTAGACGTGGGTTTGATTGGTCCAATAAAATCAAATGCCCACTTCTCAAATGCTTGCAGAGCTTGAACTGGATGAATAGGCAATTCATCTTGTCTTGATGGCTTACCTAATCTCTGGAAAACGTCTCAAGATCTAGCATATTTCTTCAGATCTTTGAAGAGTGTGGCCCACCATAATCCAACTTGGAGAACTTTCTTTTTAGTGGTCTTTCCTATGACATGGCCTCTCGCAACTCCATTGTGGCACTCCCAGAGGATGTCTTGTCTTTCATGGTCCAAAACACACCTCTTGAGGATACTGTCTAGGCCCAAATTATACAATTTCCCCATGATAAATTGATAGTCCTCTGCTCGAACCACCATATAATGTTTCTGAATTTTGGAGTACGTTTCTGGGCAGGCCCCTATACTCAGGAAAATTACTATGTCTTCCAGGTATTCTGGTACTGTCTCAACTCGGAACAGGTCTACATCTGGGAGCTGATCATCGATTGCTTCGCCACTCTCCCCTGACTCTAATTTGGACAAATGATCGGGACCCATGTTTCATCTTCCAGGTTTGATGATCACCTCAAATGAAAATTCATGAGATAGTAACAACCATCAACAAATTCTTCCTTCCAAGACAGGATTTTTAACTAGATATTTTAACACAGAGTGATCAGTAAAAAATTTAAAATGAGAGCCTAACAAGTAATGTCTAAACTTTTGTAGAGCATAAATCATAGCCAAACCCTCCCTTTTTGTGGTTGTATGGTTTCATTCAGCTTGCGATATATTCCTTCTAGCAAAATAGATGGGATGATTTGTATTTCCATCTCCTGGCTATGCTAAGATGGCTCCTAGGGTAATACCTGATGCATCCACATGCACATGAAATTCCTTTTCCCAATTTGGAAATATCAAAATAGATGATGTGTTGAGCTTTTCCTTCAGGATGTCAAATGCTCGATCACACTCTGGGGTCCACTGGAACAATTCAGACTTCTTTATTAGATTTTCCAGGGGTGCAGTAATATTTGCATACCTTCTGATGAACTTGCGACAGTACCATGTGTGCCCCATCATTGAGCACAATTTTTTAGCACTCGTAGGCAGTGGCATATTCAAAATGATCGCAACTTTGGCTAGGTCTACCAACACTCCTTCTCGGCATACTATGTGGCCTAACAAATTTTCATGTGGCACACAGAATATACACTTTATGAGGTTTAAATATATCTATAGTTCCCTACATCGATCAAACATCAACCGAAGTAGTGCTACATGTTATTTTAGAAGACTGTACATCACCCAGTCGTCCATATAAACTTCTATAAATTTATGAAAAAATTCTCGGAAGGATGCTATTACAATCGAGGAAAAAACTGTAAGGGTGTTCTTTAGACCGAAGGGAATCACATTTTATGCAAATGACCCCCATTATGTTATGAATGTGGTATTTGTTTTTCTTCCTTGGTAATTTTCACTTGGTGATACCCGGAAAATCCATCCATAAATGAGTAAGACTCTTTCCACACAACTTTTTCTAGCACCTCGCCAGTAAAAGGTGTAGGAAAAGGGTCATGCACACAGGTAGAATTAAGGCTTTTGTAGTCTACACATACCCTAATGTCTTATGTACCTTTCTTTCTCCAAATGACTATGGGGCTAATCCACTCTACTTGTTCAACTGGAAAAATAAGTCTTGCCTCAAGCATCTTGTCTATTTCCCTCTTAACCTTCTCTTTCACCCTGGTGTTAAGACGATATGTTCTATGCTTTATAGGTTTAAATCCTTGTTTTAGTTCAATTTTCA
Source organism: Picea mariana (assembly GCA_032191745.1). Classification (NCBI taxonomy): domain Eukaryota; kingdom Viridiplantae; phylum Streptophyta; class Pinopsida; order Pinales; family Pinaceae; genus Picea; species Picea mariana. The sequence goes on from JASDQU010012588.1 coordinate 134,428, forward strand.
TCTCTCCCATAGCCCCTTTTATCCCTTTTATCTCTGAGAATGTCTTTGGGAATAAGTCCTCATACTCCCACAACAGGCTGTGTATTTCCTAGCTAGTTTTCTCATCCCAGTAATCTCCTACAACAACTATCTTGGGTTTCTCGACAATTCCTATGTTGACTTTTCTCAACTTCAATGGATGGTTATAAGAGCTATTAGTCTGACTGGGTAGCATGCTCTGGATTTCTCTACTTCCTTTTGTTTCCTCAGTGGATAAATTTCTCAGTTCTTCTAAATCATCGGGGTTTTCCAAATCCTTCTCGATTTTTTAGCATTCTATGGGTGTCTTGTTCGTGTCTAGGTGAAGGTTATATTGACGCACTTGAATATGATTGACACATACCACCGGGTCTAATTTCCATTTACAAATATCGGTAAAAATAATTTCTTTAATTCTTTGCAAGACTATCTTAAGCTCATGGTACTTACTTGTGAAAGAAAAGTCCTTGCAAAATTGGTCTCCTAAAGTTTTCCAACCACTCATTTGCCTTCTGGTCTCTTCATGGATGTACCAGGATATGTGCTTTAGGATCATATTGTCCAATGAACAGTTGCGCAACTTGAAAATCCATCTACATCTCTGATTTTCGTTGCTCCTTATCTTGAAATATACATTGGATAGCATGCTTCACATCCTCCCATTTCCTAATTACTACTTTGTGACTAGTCCACCACCTAGCAGGGGTGTCTTCCAGGGCTAAGTCCAAAAGTACGATCCTTTGATCTTATGTTATCTTTTCTTCCATGCTAACCAGAAACCTGCCAAGGTATAAGGTACCATTGTATGTTAGATGTTCTCTGACCTCGATTCCAACCCATATCGTTGCTTTGACAGTTGCGCATCATCTTGAAAATATTTCATATACACCATGTTGCCAACTGTCAAATAGCAGTTCTGAATCTCCATCTGCCAATTGTATGCTACTCCAACTTACTGATCCATCGGCCATAGGATTGATGTAGTCTTCTCTCATTCCTTTTGTTACGACGTATAACTGATCTAGATCCTCTCCTTCCATGATATTGTTGTTCGTTGGCTCCATGTATCAAGGGCCTACATACGGATCCAAGGGTTGAACTAGTTTTATTTTGTCTTCTTCAAATTTGATAGTATCCCTCTTTAGGTCAATAACAACATAGTTATCATAATCCCAATCAATACCAAGTGTTAGAACACGCATAATTTTGAGCTTTTGAGATTTATATATTTATCTCTTAAAAATAAATTTTATCCAAAAAAGAAAAAAACTTAAAAAGAGGCCTTTTAAATATATGGGTTGTTATTTATCAATAAGGAGCTTATGACATCTATCATCAATGAGTTACTCTAATTTGATCGAACGGTCCTAATAACCTCCGAAAATTTGGAGCCGCCTGAGTTTTAAAAAAAGCCTTCAATGATCGCTTCACAGCTTCTCAAGTCTAAACAACGAAAACCCCGAAACTCTGAAGTCCCGAATATAGCCACTCATGACTTTTCATAAAGGACTTATGGACATGAGTCATAGGACATGTGTCTTTTAAAAATTATTTTCTTGGGTTGACACATGGCACTTACTTTTGACATTTACGTCAGATGATTCATACATTTTCAAGTGACACGTGGCACCTCTCTTTCCCTGCCACATCACTTCGGGAGATTTATCTTCGGAAGTTTTTTATTTCACAATCCCCAGATTATAAAAGCGTCAAAGTAAAGTGATTACAAAAAGTAAAAAGGATTTTCAAGGAATTAATAAAATGGTTAACGGTTTTAATTGGTCATGATTAAGTGTTAATTAATCACTTCATAGTTTGGAAATTCATAAATTTTCCCTTATGCTATATTCAAAACATTTGAATTCTGAACTCTCAAAATACTTAAAGTTAATACAATTTTTTTAAAACATGATTAATTAATACATAAAAGTGATTACTCAGAGATTAATTCCTCTGTGAATTCGGACTTCGGGAGATTTCCACCCTGTCACATCCAAAAAATTTGAATGTGAATCGTCGAAGTATTAATGACATTTATGATTGGTTAAGGTTAATGATTTCAAATAAATATTGTGAATCGCTAGGTAATAAATTCCATTAATTTTAATAAATTCTTCGTCAGTAGAACTATACGAAGATCTATAGACTTTTTGAATAAAGAATTTGGAATTTCAAAATCGTTTTTACCATTTGCAATTAGCAGTTTTTATTTAGTGTAGAGCTTACAAACTTCTCTTGTCATAGGTAGGCTAATTCTGTTTCCTTGAGGATCATGGAACCACAAAAAACTGCAAAGAATCTTGAGGCATCGGGTGATGATTCAAATCCAAACACAAATGTTCTATCAGACACAACTCCATGAGTTGCGAATGCCATTAAAACTTGGAAGCAGGTTTTTGATGTCTTAGAGCATGAGATCATTAACTGTCCAGACGACTCTACCAGAGAAGACGACGAATCCTTTACATCTAATCTTAGACATGTAGCGCAGTTGAAACTGCATAAGATCATTGCACGACCAAGAATCATACCCTACAATGATATGATAAATTGGGCTTTGGAGCATGTCAACATCCAAATCAGGAGCATCATGAACCACCATTAGGTTTCCATTGACTCGTTCTGACCAGAGTGCCTACAAGTAATGTACAAGATTTCCCCTACCCCTAAATACACTTACAATGCCACATTTCTTCTAGAATTTGAGAGAAAGGAATGCACCCAATACGCTAGAAATGGTCATGATATAGTCAAGACCTGGTCGGGACATCAGAAAAAACTCAGAGCTAATGCTCATGGTATGTACGCCATGAAGTATTTAGATGCTCACATGTTGTATGTAGCCATGATGCTCTGTCACCTGTTTGGGAAGAAGAACCCTACACATTTCTTAGTTGAGTGGGTAGCCATCATGAATGAGGTAGTCGAGGGTTATACCTTCAATTGGGACAAAATGATATCTGATAATTTGGCCAAGGAAATCGTTAAGTATAAATCAAAAAAATCAAAAGGGCAACTTTCCTCCTTTTACATGTCGGCATATGTTATGTATGCCATTTGTTTCATGACCCCTTTTCCCCTGATGAAATGGAGTTGGACCCCAGCCAATTATGAGCCAATTCATTTCTATCAGTCCAAATTATGGGAGGAGAACACCAAGAATTTCTTTTACAAAATTTGTCACAACGTGGTAGTGCCTGTTCATATATCTATTTATGGTCACCCGCCGCCCCAGATTTTAGAAAGGATTATGGGGAACTTAGGAAAAATTGCAAACTAGTTCATTGAGGAGAATTTCTCCTATATCAGAGTATTTGGTTTTTCCGTTCCTCCTCATCCCCTCCCACATTTTTTACCCGACAGGCTAGTGTGTAGAGAAGTGGCATACTAGAAAGTAGTAGGAGGTTTCAACAAGGAGTTGAAAGCAGCTCAGAAAAAGGTTTGGCCAACTTTCCCCATTCAATATGGCATGTTCACACTATTGGATTTTGGTCATTCTAAAGTTGAGGCCACAGCCCTAGAAGATGTCAAATTAGTCTACATCGAGTTCAATAAGAATGATCCACATAAGATAGTGGAAAATTATCTGGCTCAGTTTAACATGAAGTGATACATCCATGAGAATTCTACTTATGATGAAATGTTCAGGGGAGTTAGATCTTATGAGGAAGTCTGAAGCAGATTCCAGACTCTGCCTCCTGACCAACAAGTTCATTTCCTCATCTTTCAAAAACATAGACTGAATAGTTTACCAAAGATATTTCAAGGAGATTCAAATCTCACGCCTCCTTCACAGGAAGCTAGACGTACAGGATTTGAACCAAGTTGCTCTGCTAAGAACAAAGTTGAGGAAGTCCCAAAAATCCCAGAAGTGTTATTTCACAAAATCTGAGAAAATTTGTTCCTCATTCAACACCAGCTACTCCTGTTTTCACCCCAAACACAATAGGACAAGAAACTTCCACAAAAATTGTGTCTCATATTACATCATTAACCCCCTTACAGACCAGTTTTGGAAATCCTAGTTTTGAACTCACTTTTGTAGGTGATCTTACTCCTATCTTACCTGAAGAGATGCCTCCCTCAGATTTATTTTTCAGCAAGAAGCGAAAAGCTATCATGAAAAGAGAATCTCACCAAAAGGATGGAGTAATCACTAAGAGGAAAAGACTGGTGTATGATGGGAAATACCATGATGGTCCTGAGTTTGTGAAAGAAGTTGCAGGTTCAATAGGGGATTTTTCCACTACCAATCAATGGTTAGTGGAAAATTTAATCGAACAACTACAACATAAATGCCTCTTGGTAGAGAAATTGCAGAGTGAGATATACAACACAGAGTAGACTGTTAGAAGCAGGATGAACCAGGACATGGAACAAATAAGGGCTAGTCATCAGCATCAAATTAAGCAATTACAGGATAACCTTGAGCTAATCTACCAGAGTTCACAAACCAACCAAGGTTTGGTTACTCATCATGATGATTTTATAGAGAATTTACAGGCCAGATTGACCCTAACAAAGAACACCATGATAGTTATTTCAGCCTTCAAAACTCAAGCATCGGAAATCAATGATAGGCTGGAAATTTCCCAGGAAGAACTCTATGAGAAAGTTGATGCTATTTAGAAATAATATCAGGCAATAGACCTTTCTCTAAAAAATATTTATGTCAAGGAAAAAGAGGCCTACGCAACCCAGTCTAAGTTTCAAGAGGTTCTCATATGGACGCAAAAATCTAATTCCAATGGTCTCACCCTTCTTTCTCATCCTGAACAAGTAAGAGGCAAAATGGCCCTAAAATACTGGGAAACAAATCTGAAAGAAGGCCATAAAATTTCCAGATATGTAAAAGAGGCTTCTCTAGAGGTATTATCTTCACTAAATAAAATGTTGATTGAATTCAAAGGGAGTAATATCTCAGAAGCCTTGGGGCAGATTGATATAGAAATGAACCAACAAAGTTCCAGCAAGAACAAGGAAAATACTGAGGTGACCATCCAAGAGATGATCCAGATTGATTTACTTAAAATCAATGAATGGTTGGTTAATCCAAGTTCACTATATCAGACACATTCCAAGAAGTGAACAATATCGAGGAGAAGCTTCCCCAAATATAGAAGATGTTTTCCTTTGAATTGAATGAAAGAATTGAGCCTTCAAGATTCGTAGTAGCATTGATGGATAGGTGCACCTAATGCATTCAACAGAGAAAAGAAAGTGTAGCTGGGAGAAAATGAACAAGAATTCACATCATCCACTTTCTCCACCCACTCCACCTTTCACCCTCCAACCGTCACTTACCCCGCTTATCCCCTCCACCCAAATTTTTGCATCCACTCATCCCACCTCCCTATTGGATACTTGTTCCCCCATCATTCTTTTCATGAAAAGTTACTCTTCCCTGTAACCGTTAGCCATCCCATAATGAGCCAACGCTAATATATTCATCTAATTACTCCCACCCATGCCTTCATCTGCAATTCATTATCCCATTGAACACACCTGAAGGGATAGATGGCGACGAGATCAAATGGCAAATGCAGTAAGTCGAATGATTGTGATGGCCCTAATGGACATGTGTACCCGTCTTAAATATCAAAGGAAAATGAGTGCATCTACAAGCAGGTGAAGAGATAGAGGAAGCACCAACAAAACTCAACAATATTTACATGTTATTTTATTCAGATGTATTCTATTTTTAGTCATATATTGTGGGAAGTCCAATGGTTTTTAGATGTGAAAATTTTTGTATAAATAGATAGATTTAAGATATATTTGTGGTTGATTCTTGCCGAATGTAAAAGAGAAACTCTTTTAAGTATTAATACAAGTGCAGATAGATATTCTAAGTTTCGTTCAATTTGAGTTATGCGTTCCCTTTGTGTTTTCATTTCTCTGAATATCTTTCTGTAATGATTGATTGCAATTTAGTACTACAACTACTATAATCATATTATATCAACGGTTCATTCAGTAAACAAATTTTCCTCTGTTATTACTGTGAGTAAAACATGACCTGTGATCTGTGTGAATTACTGCATTTTTATATCATGTTCAAGGGTGCATCTTCTACTTTTCTTCTAGTGCAAACAAGGTGAGACTTATCTGTAATTGATATCTGACTTTGTTTTAATAGTTTTGTAAATCTTTCTACATCATTCGACATTATAATTGTGACTCAGATAACGAGATACAACCTCTGTACTGTCTTATCATTAATTCCATTTAAATATTATTTCTCAGAAAAATGAAGGTAGAAAAAGCACTCATAAAAAAATTTCATTTAAAACCTTTGATGCCTGGCATTATTCTTTGAGCCTTAGAATCGATCTCTGGAACAACATCTTTTTGGTGCCATTGTCGGGGACGAAGAAATGAAATCATTTTCCATGGGAGAACAAGGTAAATTTTGGTCTTTGACGGTGAACAAAGATTGAATACATGAATAAATATTACTTCATCTTTCACCTGACGAATCCACCATAGAAAAAAGTTGCATTCAGTGAAAAGAATATGAGGAAAAACCCAGATGAAAAGAAGACTACGCCAGTTTCGGATCCCAAAATTTTTTTGAAACCAAAGGGATATCTCAGACAAACTTCTACATCAACAGGTAAGGTCCATCAACCTAGAATTACGCAAGTTAATGCTAAGAGCACCACTGAAGAACTAACTCTTAAAGAAAGTTTTAAACAAGTTCATTCTGCAGAAGCATCAACAAGTAAACCTGAAATTAAGCTCGAAACCCCAGAGGTAATTATTCCTGAAATAAAATTTGAGATTGACCAGACCATCCATGTTTCATTGATAGATACATTTACTAGTGAGAACAAAGGATCCATTTTAATCCCCACTATCATTAGTACTCAGTTGATCCTTTCTCTTCCCGAAGTAAAAGTTTTTGTTTTTAAAAATCTTGAAGATTATCTTCTTTATTTAGATTCTTCCCTCATTACTTCCCCTATCTATACTTAAGCTAAACCTGAAGAGTCAAGCTCAATTTTTCCTTTTCCCTCTCATATAGATCTTCCATATTCTCATGATCATTTTCTAGAGCTTAATTCACAACATCCCAAAGTAGTCGAAATATCAGTTGATCAGTCTTTCAAAGTTTTTGAAAATCTCCTATTTAGCCCTCGAATTCTGTCTCCTAGACTTTCAATGGTCAGTACCGGAGATGCTGGTGCTAGAGGTGTCGGAGGTGCAGGGGCTAGTGGACAAGCTCAAACCCCTAGGACATTTTCCAAGGTCGCCGCTAGATATTATCCCTTAGTCCTTCCTGTTGTCCTACATGATTTACCCGAAAATTACATGAAGAGCCTCCCTAAATTCACATGATAAGGGGATCTAACAACAACAAAACATATAGCCTTTTTTTTATCAGTTTGATGATATTCTTGGCATTAAGCACAAAGACGTTTACATGATACTGTTGTTACATAATTTTGAAGGAAGGTTAAGAACTTGGTTTAGAGGACTTCAAGTAGTTTCTATACAATCATATAATGATCTAGAAACTTCCTTCCTAAGGCAATGGGGCAAGAAAAAATATCATATTTATTACTTAACCAAATTTGGAGCCTTGAGAAAGAAGACTTATGAATCAGTCCTATAATTTATCCAAGATTTAATAAGCTTTATCACAAAATCCCAACTGAAGTTAAGCCTTCTCAACCAACTGCAAAAGTCACTTTTGCAGGGGCTTTTGATTATGATTTCTCTCTACTTTTGAGAGAAAGAAGATCCACTACTTTAGCGGGGATGAAAGATGATTCTATAGAGATCGAATCCAATATGATGGTGTCTGGGAAGTTGAAAACTAAAGTTGATATGGGAGAAAGAGAACCCAAGCATTTCAAAGAACATGTAAAGCCCTCTGGGTCTAGAAAATCTGCGAAGAAAAAATGGATGAGATGGATAAAATTATTAAATATTTATCGAACAAAATTTCCAGGATGGAAATAGAGAAAGCCAAACCTGATCCACACGTTAGGAATCAATTCAGGAGAAAACCTAATCCTCAGATACAACAAAGGAAAATAAAAAATGAGGATCAAAATATTCAAGCTCCATTTAAAAATGGAAATTTTATGCAGAGAGATGAGGTGCAAGTTTACGAGGAATTAGAGGAAGATCTAAAAAACCTCAACGATGATGATCTTGAGCCTCATCTAACCAAGAAGAATTATGAGAAATCCTTAGATCTGGAACCTCTGTTTAAAAATGATGAAAATATCAACAATCTAGGGGACTCTACATACAAAGGTCTCGCTGACTCAATAATGGCTGAGCTTCAACATAATATGATTTGAGGCCAAGAGAAAAAATTTCTACAAATATTCCATCAAAAAATATTTTATCATGAAACAAAGCAAATGAGGCAGCAGTTACAAAACCATCAACTGAGATGCAAGATGCCCAAACAAAGAAGGTTGAAACGAAAGTAGTACGAACTAAGAAGCCCAAAAATAAAGAAGTTGAAATTCAAACCAGGGAAATTGAGAAACTAATTGGGACTTTCAACTAAGAGAATGAAATTAATAAAATTAAAATTACAATTCTTCTAGTCGAACTCACTAGGAACCCGATCTATAAAAAACAAATCGCTAGAGCAATAAATTTCTCTAAAGCAGAATGTCAAGATGATGTTATCAATTTGCAGGATGAAAAACCTACAATCATGTTCAGACCACACATTGAAAGTAGTAAATATTATGTTTCCTCATTCTATATTACATTGACTGTACATGATCATTTACTTCACAATTGCATTTTAGACTTAGGAGCCTCGCATAATTTAATTCCTAAGATTATCATGGAAAAATTAGGCCTTGAAATTACCAGACTTTATCAAGATTTATACTCTTTCGATTCTAGAAAGGTTAAGTGTCTGGGTATGATTAAAGATTTAGTGGTAAATATTGCTCAGGTTCCTATGAAAAGTATCCTTATGGATGTGGTTGTTGCTGAAGTTCCTGCCAAGTATGTTATTCTTCTATCCAAATCTTTGGGTGCCAAGATAGGAGGATCGGTTCAGATAGACATGACCTATGCTACAATTCCAATTTTTGGTTGACAATTTACTCGACTGTATAGAGAAACTAGACTGGCATATATTGTAAGTGACCCTTAAAACCCCAATAACTACCCAGTCTATGTTGAATATCAAGACTTAGTAAATTATATATTATCTATAGGTGATGATTTTGAAGTGTGTATAGAAGAAGAAAATCAAAAAATAGAAATTTCAAAGAAAAATATAAATGTTAGGGAAGGGATGTGGAAAATGTTCTTCGATGGCGCTTCATCCTACAAAGGAGTAGGAGCTGGAGTTTAATTTGTGGCACCATGAGATGAGTGTGTTATTCCTTTCTATTACATATTAGAATGGGACGTTGATTATACCAATAATGTCTGTGAATATGAAGCTTTAGTTTTAGGATTAGAAGCTGCAAGAAAATTAAAAATCAAACATTTGATAGTTTATGGAGATGTTGAGCTCATTGTAAAACAAATAAAACAACAGTATCAAGCTAAACATTCGAGATTGAGATTGTATAGAAATTGTGCCTGAGATATAATAGAGAAAATTTTCTTGTCTTTTAATATTCACTCTATCCCCAGAATGCAAAATCAACAAGTTGATTCTTTAGCCAAAGTTGTTGCGACTTTTGTACCATCAACTGTTTTGAAGCTGAAATATCACATTGAGAAGAGACATAGACCTTCGATTCCAAAAAATGTTCAACATTGGAAAGTGTTTGAAGATGATGAAAAAATCAAAAAGTTCCTGGAAATGGTTTATGAGTTTTCTGAGACCCACATAGATCAAGAAAATCAAAACGATCCTACTTGTATTATGTAGGAAGGAGAAAACCCAAAGAAGTTCCAAGATAAGATTGCAAACCACCGCATGCTCTTACTTAAAAACAATCAAATTCCCAGAGGCCTGATCCCCTTAGAAAGGTTGTTTGACCAGGATGATATACCTTTAAAGTCTACTTTGTGACCTCAACCCAAAGAAGTTGAAGATTTTAACGTGGGAACTAATGAAAATCCCAAAATGGTCAAAATATCAAAATATCTTCCGGCACAAGTAAAAAGTAAATACAGTGAGTTACTTAAACAGTATAAAGATGTTTTTGCATGGTCTTATGATGATTTAAAAACTTATTATACTTCTATTATTGAACACAAGATTCCCTTAAAACATGGTATTAAACCTTTCAGGAAGAATCTTAGACAGATAAACCCAATTCTTCTACTAGTAATAGAAAAGGAGGTTAAAAAAATATTTGATGCAAAAATCATCGTTCCCCTCAGAAACTTTGAATGGGTGGCGAAATTGGTCCTGTTAGAAAGGAGAACGGTGAAATAAGAATCTGCGTTGATTTTAGGAACTTAAATCAGTCTTCTCTTAAAGATAACTATCTGCTCCCAAAGATGGACCATTTTTTAGAGAAGGTAGTAGGGGGTAACATAATTTCTATGGTTGATGGTTTCTCAAGATATAATCAGATCGTTTTTCATGAAGACGATAGAGAAAATAATGTGTTTGCTACTCCATGGGGAACCTTTATGTATGATCAAATTCATTTTGGTTTAATGAATGGAGGATCAACTTTCCATAGAGCAATGAATATCACGTTCATTGGTGAGAGGGACAAGTTTGTTGTTATTTATCTAGACGATCCGATAGTTTTTTCCAATTCTGATGCAGAACATTTGATGCACCTCATATAGACTTTTGAAAAATGTAGAAAATTTGGTTTGTCTCTTAACCCTAAAAATCACACTTTGTTATGCAAGAAGGTAAAATTTTAGGTCATATAGTTTCAAAACATGGAATCAAGGTTGATCCTAAATGAGTTGAGGGTATTGACTTGATTAATATTCCTATAAAGAGAAAAGAGATTCAATATTTTTTAGGTAAGATCAATTTTTTGAGGAGATTTATTCCTAACTTTGTTGAAATAATCAAATTGATTACAGATATGCTAAAAATGGACAATGAAGTAAAATGGACTGCAGAAGCCAAAGCGTCTTTCGAGTGTGTTAAGAAAGCTATAGGAGAAGCACTAGTGTTGGTAAGTCTGGACTATACTAAATAGTTCTTAATCTTCTCTTTCTCTTCTGAGCATATTGTTGCAGCAGTGCTCCTTCAAAAGAATGAAGAAGGATTCGAACAACCAATATCCTTTTTCAACAAAAGCCTCAGGGATGCAGAGCTAAGGTATGATATTCTTGAAAAACAAGCTTATGTAATGGTGAAGGCTCTCAAGGATTTTAGAACATATGTCTTGCATTCCAAAATAATCACTTATGTACCAATGAATTGAATTAAATACATCTTGTTTCAACCAGACAGTGATGGAAGAAGAGGTAGATGGTTTGCTAAAATTCAAGAGTTTGATCTAGAAGTGAAACCAACCAAGCTAGTGAAAGGCCAAGGTCTGGAAAGGTTGTTGGCCGAATCAAATTTCATAGCACTTGGAATAAATAATTTCGAATTGCATGATTCTATTCTAGATATAGAGGAAATTAACTATCAAGCACCTATAATTCAGATTGAAGATAAGTTTTCTTCCTCTGCCTAGTACCGTGATATTGTTACATACCTCCTTATTGTTCAATGCCCAAATGACATGACTTTGTCTAAAGAAAGAACTTTAAAACTACTTGCAATTAAGTATTTCATTGTTGATGGCAAGTTGTGATGGGAGACCCTATGGGTTTCCTGTTATGTTTCCTAACAGAACCTGAAACAAAAGGTGTCATTGATGAATTTCATGAAGGAGTATGTGGAGGACATCATGCCTGGAGAGAAACAACTTACAATATTTTAAGGGCAATATATTATTGGCCAAATTTATTTACTGATGTAAATGCAAGGGTCAGAGCTTGCAAATCATGCCAATTTTTTGTTGGTAAGCAAAATCTCCCCGCCTTGCCTTTAATTCCAGTGAAAGCTGAAGCTCCTTTCCAACAATGGGGCCTAGATTTCATTGGAGAAATCCATCCACAATCAAGTGCTCAACATAAATGGATTTTAACCGCTACTGATTACTTTATGAAATGGGTTGAAGCCATCTCAACTTAGAATGCTACATATTATGTAGTAATAAAATTTTTGGAAGAAAACATCCTAACAATATTTGGTTGTCCTAGAAAAATAGTTACTAATAATGCTCAGAATTTTAGATCTATGGAAATGATCAATTTTTGTCAGAAATACAATATTATTGTAGGTCATTCTACAACTTATTATCCTCAGGGGAATGAGTTGGTTGAATCATCTAACAAGAGTCTAATGACTATAATCAAGAAATTTTTGACTAAAAATAAAAAATATTGGCATATTCACTTAAAGTATGCCTTATGGGAAAACCTAATTGGCACCAATAAATCTATAGGTATGTCTCCTTTCCAATTATTTTACGACATTATCATTATCCTTCCTATTAACCTTGCTCTTCCTGTGATGAAACTCTGGCTGGATGCAAATGAAGAGACAAATGACGTTATGATAAGAATGAATCAAATCATCGAAGTTCAATAGAACAGAGTATAAGTGGATGATAAGTTTCAAAAGTACCAGGATAATATGAAAGCCCTTCTTGATAAAAAAATCCAAAGACAGGGAGTTTCTTCCTGGTGATTTAGTTTTAAAATGGGAAGCTAGAAAGGAATATGCAGGGAAACATGGAAAATTTGATCATCTCTGGTTTGGACCATTCAAAATCGCAGTTGCTGATGGAAAAAATTCATTCTCACTGGAAAATCTTGATGGAGAAATTCTTGACACTCCTATCAATGGGCGTTATTTAAAACATTTCATGTAGTAGCTACATTTCATATTTCCATTGTATATGTCGGATTGGATTGACATTGGCATTTTGATTTTCAATTGTTCTTTTCTTTTTGTAAATTACCCGATTCAATTGATCATCTTTTGTAAATATTTTCAATAAATTTATGATCGCTTGATATCATTGAAGCGAAAAATAAAAAAACGTTTGTAGAGCATATCATCTCTATTCTATAGGATTTTCTGACTTTTTGCATTTTATTCCTCTCACAGAATATATCTTGTTGAATAAGAGATGAAGCCGAATAAATATTTGACACTCGATTTACCTAAAAATAGGTAATAAATTAATAATCGTCCTTGTTGAAAGTTCAAAGGGAAAATAAGGTATGAGTTCCTACTCTTCTAGTTCAAATAAAATTTGAAGTGAATGTGAAGGAAGTTTTTCTCATGATAATATTATCACCTGACCTAAGAATCAGAGAGGTATAAAATTGCAACTTAAAGTGTCATGCTAATAAATTATAAATCCATCTATGAAATAAAAATAAAATACAAATAAATAAAATCGAAAGAAGTCTGAACTGAAGTCACACAATTGTGTGGGATTAGGATGTTTTGTGTCAGATCCTTTGAATCCTCGATTTGGTTATTTTACCTATCCCCAAGTCCCTACCCACTTCAGATTTTCTTTATCCTTTATTAGTATTCATATAAAGAAAGAAACTTACCTTGACTCTAAGAAATTAAAAACATATTTTCAAAATGAGATTAGGCGAAAATATTTATGTTCCTTTGATTTTAATTGAAAACAGTATGTCTAGGCTAATCCTGATAATTTTAGCTCTTCTATTGGACTTTAAACTGACGAATTCACTCAAGGTTGATCCCTGAAAGATTAAGATCCCCTAAAAAAATTTCCTATAGGCGAAGGTGTATTGAAAATTGGAAGAAAGTTAGTTTCAGAGTATTCTTAAAATTGTTGACGGACCTTCTTTTCAAAAAAATTAAATAGATATCATCCCTTGTATGTTACATACAGATCGATTGCCCCCACTTCAAAATATTAGAATATAAAACAGATGGTGAAAGGAAATTCATAATTTGATTTCCCCCATCTTGTCCAAAAGAGATGATGAAAGAAAATCCATATATTGATTTCCCTCATCTCAGCCAAATGCAAAAATGTTAATTGAAGTGGTGAAAGGAAATTCAATGGGAGAAGTAGATAACTTCACCAGGGTACTAAATAGGCTCATTGGCAGTGAAGCAATATCTATGGTATTTGAAAGGCCATCATACATATCTACATGTCATACTATGATATCTAGTTCTCTTTCCAGTGATATTTACATCCTGAACCAACTAGGGATTCTCTAAATAAATTGTTACATCTTCTTAACCTCGAAGCAAACAAAGTCGCTCGAAGACTAATATTTTAGTTAAAGTTATTTTGATTATCTTAACAAATTATTAAATCAGTTTTAGTAAAAGGAAATTTTAAATAACCTAACTTGAGATAAATAATTAAGTATGTTTTGAAGGTTTTTTGAGATTTGGTTAAGTTCGTTTTCCTATGTATGATTAATTCTTAAATAAAACTGGAAAATGTTTTCCAAAAAGAAATAATGAATCCATTTACCCAATAAAGGCACTTGTTCTACTATTCTTTCATGCCTCATAGGGATCCAAAATCCCTAGATGGAGCCTATGTTAGAACAAGCATAATTTTGATCTTTTGAGCTTTATATATTTACCTCGTAAAAATGAATTTTATCCAAAAAAGAAAAAAACTTAGAAAGCAACCTTTTAAATCCATGGGTTGTTATTTATCAATAAGGATCTTACGACATATATCGTCAATGATTTACTCTAATTTGATCGAATGGTCCTAATAACCTCTGAAGTTTTGGAGCTGCCTGAGTTTTAAAAGAAATCCTTCAACGACCGCTTCGCAGCTTCATGCTTCAGGTATTCCAACAAATCTAAACAACGAAAACCCTGAAACTCTGAAGTCCTGAAGATATCCACTCGTGACTTTTCCTAAAGGACTTACGAACATGATTCATAGGACACGTGTCTTTTAAAAATTATTTTCTTGGGTTGAATCGGGGCACTTACTTTTGACATTTACGTCAGATGATTTGCACATTTTCAAGTGACACATGGCACCTTTCTTTCCCTGCCACGTCACTCCGAGAGATTTCTCTTTGGGGATTTTTTATTTCACAATCCCTGGATTATCAAAGCGTCGAAGTAAAGTGATTACAAAAAGTAAAAAGGGTTTTCAAGGAATTAATAAAACAGTTAACAGTTTTAATTAGTCATGATTAAGTTTTAATTAATCACTTCACAGTTTCAGAATTAAGAAATTTTCCCTTGTGCTATATTAAAAAATTCTGAATTCCGAACTCTCGAAATACTTAAAGTTAATACAACATTTTTAAAACATGATTAATTACGAAATAAAAGTGATTACATAGAGATTAATTCCTCCATGAATTCGGACTTTGGGAGATTTCCACCATGTCACTTCCAAAACTTTCGAACACGAACCGTCGAAGTATTAATGACATTTATGATTGGTTAAGGTTAATGATTTCAAATAAATATTGTGAATCACCAGGTAATGAATCCTATTAAGTTTAATAAATTTTTTTTCAGTAGAACTATACGAAGATCGATAAACTTTTTGAATAAAGGATTTCAAATTTCAAAATTGTTTTTACCATTTGCAATTAGTAGTTTTTATTCAATGCAAATCTTATAGACTTATCTTGTCATAGGTAGGATAATTTTGTTTCCTTGAGGATCATGGAACCACGAAAAGTTGCAAAGAAGCTTGATGCATTGGGTGATGATTCAAATCAAAATGCATATGTTCTATCAGACACAACTTCGTGAGTTGTGGATGCCATTAAAACTTGGAAGCAGGTTTTTGATGTCTTAGAGCATGAGATCATTAACTGTCCAGACGAATTTGTCGAAGAAGACGACGAATCCTTTACAGCTAAGCTTAGACATGTAGTGCAATCGGAACTGCATAATATCGTTGAATGACCAAGAATCATACCCTACAACGATATGATAAATCGGGCTTTAGAGCATGTCGACATCCAAACCAGGAGCGTCATCAACCACCAGTAGGTCGTCGTCGGCTCTTTTCGACTAGAGAACCTACAAGTGATGTACAATATTTCCCCTACCCCTAAATACACTTACAATGCCACATTTATTCTAGAGTTTGAGAGAAAGGAATGCACCCAATACGCTAGAAATGGTCATGATATAGTCAAGACATGGCGGGGACATCCGAAAAAATTCAGAGTCGATGTTCATAGTATGTACGCCACGATGTCTTTAGACACTCACATGTTGTATGTAGCCATGATGCTATGTCGCATGTTTGGGAAGAAGAACCCTACACATTTCTCAGTTGAGTGGGTAGTCATCATGAATGAGGTAGCCGAGGGTTATACCTTCAATTGGGCCAAAAAGCTATCTGATAATTTGTCCAAGGAAATTGTTGAGTATAAATCAACAAATTCAAAAGGGCAGCATGCCCCCTTTTACATGTCGACATATGGGATGCCATTTGTTTCATGACCCATTTTCCCCTGAAGAACTGGAGTTCAACCCCGACCACTTCTGAGCCAATTCATTTCAATCACTCAAAATTATTGGAGGAGAATGCCAAAGATTTATTTTGTGAAATTTGTCACAACGAGGTAGTGCATGTTCATATATCTATTTATGGTCACCCACCGCCTCAAATTTCAGAAAGGATTATGGGGAACTTAGGAAAACTTACAGACTGGTTCATTGACGAGAATTTCTCCTATATAAGAGTATTTGGTTGTTTCGCTCCTCCTCATTCCCTCCCATAGCTTTTACCCGACAGGCTGGTGTGCAGAGAAGTAGCATACCAGGTAGTAGTAGGAGGTATCATCAAGGAGTTGAAAGCAGCTCATAAAAAGGTTTATCCAACTTTCCCCATTGAAGTTGGCATGTTCACACTATTGGATTTTGGTCATTCTAAAATTGAGTCCATGACCCTGGAAGATGTCAAATTAGTTGACATTGAGTTCAAGAAGCATGATCCACATAAGATATTGGAAAATCATCTAGCTCATTTTAACATGAAGCGATACATCCATGAGAATTATCCTTATGACGAAATGTTAAGGGAAGTTAGATCGTATGAGGAAGTCCGAAACAAATTCCAGACCCTGCTTCCTGACCAACAAGTTGGTTTCCTCAGCTTTCAAAAACATAAACAAAATTGTTTACCAAAGATATTGCAAGGAGAGTCAAATCCCACGCCTCCTTCATAGGAAGCTAGACCTAAGATATTTGAGCCAAGTTTCTCTGCTAAGCACAAAGTTGAGGAAGTCCCACAAAGCGTAGAAGTGTTATTTCACGAAATAAGAGTGTCACTGTTAGGACTGAATGATCCACATGTGTTATCTTGGTTTGAAGCCTTCATGAATACGAGACAAGTTTTTCTTCATTCAACACCAAATACTCCTTCTAGCACCCTGAATACAACATGACAAGAACCTTCCACATAAATTATGTCTCCTATTACATCATTAACCCCCTTACAGACCAGTTTCGGAAATCCTAGTTTCGAACTCACTTTTGTAGGTGATCTTACTCATATCTTACCTGAAGAGATGCCCCCCTCAGATTTCTTTTTCAGCAAGAAGCGAAAAGCTATCATGAAAAGAGAATCTCACCAAAAGGATGTAGTAATCACTAAGAGGCAAAGACTGGTGTATGATGGGAAATACCATGATGGTCCTGAGTTTGCGAAAGAAGTTACAAGTTCACTAGGGGATTTTTCCACTCCCAATCAATGGTCAGTGGACGATTTAATCGAATAACTGCAACATAAATGCCTCTTCGTAGAGAAATTGTAGAGTGAGATATACAGTACAGAGTAGGTTGTTAGAAGTAGGATGAACCAAGACATGGAACAAATTAGGGCTAGTCATCAGCATCAAATTAAGCAGTTACAGGATAACGTTGATATGCTCTACTGGAGTTCAAAGACCAGCCAAGGTTTGGTCACTCAGTGTGACGAGTCAATAGAGAAGTTGCAGGCCAGATTGGACCTAACAAAGAACACCATGATAGATATTTTGGCCTTAGAAAATCAAGCATCGAAAATAAATGAGAGGCTGGAAATTTCCCAGCAAGAACTCTATTAGAAAGTTGATACTATTTATAAATGCTATCAGGCAGTAGACCTTTCTCTAAAAAATATTTATGTCAAGGAAAAAGAGGCGTGCGTAGCCCGATCTAAGTTTCAAAAGGTTCTCATATGGACGCAAAAAACTAATTCTTTTGGTCTTACCCTTCTCTCTCATCTTGAACAAGTAAGAGGTGAAATGGCCCTAAAAGACTAGGAAACAAATCTGAAAGAAGGAAATAAACTTTCCAGAGATGTAAAAGAGGCTTGTCTAGATTCATTATCTTCACTAAATTAAAAGTTGATTGAATTTGAAGGGAGTAATTTCTTGGAAGCCTTGGGGTAGATTGAGATAGAAATGAACCAACAAAGCTCCAGAAAGAACAAGGAAAATAATTAGGCGGCCATCCAAGAAATGATCCAGATTGATTTAATTAAAATCAATTAATGGTTGGTTAATCCAAGTTCACTAAATCAGGTCATAGTCCAAGAAGTGAACAAGATTGAGGACCAAATACAAAAGAATATGTTTTCCTTCAAATTGAATGAAAGGATTGAGCCTTCAAGATTTGTGGTAGCATTGATGGACAGGTGCACCCAATGCATTGAACATGGAAAAGAAAGTGTAGTTGGAAGCAAATGAACAAGCATGCACAACGTCCACTTTCTCCACCCACTCCAACTTCCACCCTCCAACCGTCACTTACCCTGCCTATCCCTGCCACCCACATTATTGCATCCACTCATCCCACCTCCCTATTAGATACTTGTTCCCCCATCATTATTTTCATGAAAAAATACTCTTCCCTGTAACCGTTAGCCATTCCATAGAAAGCCAACGCTGAGCTATTCATATAATTACCCCCACCCATGCCTTCAACTGCAATTCCTTATCCTAGTTAACACACCCAAAGGGACAAATGGCGATGAGATTAAATGGAAAAGAAACTAAGTCAAATGATTGCGATGGCCCTAATGGACATGTGTATCCAGCTTAAATATCAAAGGAAAATGAGTGCATTTACAAGCAGGTGAAGAGATAGAGGAAGCAACAACAAAACTCAACAATATTTACATGTTGTTATTTTATTCGAATGTATTCTATTTTTAGAAATATATTGTGGGAAGTCCAATGGTTTTCAGTTGTGACAATTTTTGTATAAATAGATAGATTTAAGATATATTTGTGGTTTCTTATTACCGAATGTAAAATAGAAACTCCTTTAAGTATTAATACAAGTGAAGACAAAGATTCTAAGTTTCGTTCAATTTGAGTTATGTGTTCCCTTAGTGTTTCCATTTCTCTGAATTTCTTTCTGTAATTCTTGAAGAGTGATTGATTGAAATTTAGTAATACATCTACTATAATCATATTATATCAGTGCTTCATTCAGTAAACAACTTTTCCTTTGTTACTACTATGAGTAAAACAAGACTTGTGATATGTGTGAATTACTGCATTTTTATATCATTTTCAAGGGTGCATCTTCTACTTTTCTTCTACTGCAAACAAGGTGAGACTTATCTGTAATTGATACCTGACTTTGTTTTAACAGTTTTGTAAATATTTCTACATCATTCGACATTATAATTGTGACTTGGATAATGAGATGCATCCTCTGTAATGTCTTATCATTAATTTCATTTAAATATTATTTCTCAAAAAACCAAAGGTAGAAAAAACACTCATAAAAACATTTCATTTAAAACCTTTGATGCTTGACATTATTCTTTCAGCCTTAGAACTGATCTCAGGAACAACATCAAGTACTGCAAGATAAGGGTGCTTATCCCCCATGATTTTGATCGCCTCAAAATCAGCTACAGTATTTACTCTCACAACATCTATCTCCACATTCTCCAACCTTCCTATTGGGAAAATACAATATTGATTGGCCATTCTCAATTGGATTGGGGAATATGTCAACTGAGGTTTTCCTAAAGCTTCCCAAGTATTTTTAGGAAATATGTTAACATCAGATCCTAGATCTAACATAACATCCTTAATCTCAAACTCATCTAGCTGGGTTGCTAGTCTAAACTCTTTCCCAGTCCATATTTTACTTCTTTGCACTTTCTGACTATTCTTCTCTGGAAGATTAGTCATTATTCTAGATCCCGAGGATTCCTCTGTTCTTAGGAATAGATACAGGGAATTGCGCAACTTCTCTGCCAACTGGTCATCCCCAAGAATATCAAAAAATAACTAAAACCAAAGGTTGACTACATTTTGTGATTGGTTAGGTCGTCTCATCAGGATTATGGGGTTTCAGGGTGCAGGGGGAGAAGTAGGGAATTGCACAATCTTAGGATAAATGGTGGGTTGAGGAGGGTTTTCTTCTATTTCAGGGCCAGGGATACTCTGGAAAATTTTATTCCATCTTTAAAGAATAACTTATGTTTTAGAGGGTCATACTTGTCCTCCTTGGGTGTTTCTTTCTGGATCTTAGGCAGATCATTAGCATTTGTTCCAGCCTTTTCTCCTTCGTGAGTAATGATATTAATCTTGGGTATTTTTCCCTTGAATTCCCTATTTACATTTGAACCAATGAAGTTGGCTCCTTGTTGACGTGCCCAATCTTCCCATTTCGCAATTAGCTCTGGGCAATATTCAGTTTCCTGTGCATTGTTTTTGCAGTGAGAGCACCATACCTATCCATGTGACCTTGGTCCTCTTCCCTCGGTTCTTCCTCCTCTGAATTCTCCTCCATCACCACCTCCTCTACCCCTTCCTAGTCCTTGAGGGGTTTCATTCACCCTGAATTATGTTTGATCCAATCTGTCTGCAAGTGCATCCAATGCTCTACATTGATTCGTAGCATGCATGGTATATGTGCATAAATCACAATGTACAGTATTTGGTACTGTAGAATAATTATGAATAATAGGGAATTTCCTTGCCGCATGCCCATGAATTCGACAGATCTCGCAATACTCAGCTGACTGTGATGTTTGATTTTCTGGGAAGGAATGATATGGGGTTGGGGTATGGAATGGTAAATTCACAGATACTTGTGCAACTCCTCCCTATGGATCCTGATGAGGGTCCCATCGGATTGTGAGGAGGTCCCATTCCCCTCATACGTGGACATTCGTTTTCCACATGCCCCTTTGTGTAGTATTTGGTACACCAGACTTGCGGTCGTCCTGGTCTAGGTATCGTCAATTCTTGAATCTTCTCTGTCAGTGCTGATATTTTTCCTTGTAGTTGCAACAAATTTGCATCCGTTGGGGTTCTGGTCACCCTTAGGCTCCCTAGATATCCTTCCATGGCTTCAATCTTCATTGATTTTTCTAAGGCATCTGTCAATGAGGCTATCCATTGTTGTGTTAACAGAATTCATGTCAGAGATAGAAATCCCTGGAAATACCACTCTCTCTGATGATATTCATGAATTGGATGCACTAGCCTCCCAATAGCATCCTTAAACTTCTGACTATATTCCCAAGTCAATTCTCTTTCCCTCTGTTGAATTTCATGCAACTCAGTCAGAGCATGTTGTTTTGACTGAGGTAGCTTAAACTCTGCTATGAATTTTGTTTGAAATTGGCCAACTGTGAATGCCTGTACTTGTGCTCCTCCTAGCTCAATAGCCTTCATGTACCATTTGAGAGCACGACCTCTCAAGGTAGTCTGGAATTCAATTAGTTTATTTGCATCTAGAGTCCCTCTGGACCTCCAAATTGCTTCACATAGAAACCAATGTTGCTCAACATCCTCGTCTCCTTTACCCCAAAATTATGGGTATAGAGTGACCGATCTTCCTAGGTTTCCATCCATTGTTGATCTTACTGCTCCTATCAAAATAAACCCTAATGTTCCTAGTTGTGATATACTAGGGGATCCCAATATCCTCCCAGTACTCATGCTCACCGGTTGTGACTGACCAATTGATTGAATTGAAATAGGAATAGAATAAGAAGGTAGTATATAATTTACCACTGGTATAGAAGACACTTGTGGGACGAGTGATTCGGAGTTGGCTCCACTGGCTTCTGGGCGAGTTTCCTTGATCTGGGGGGTCTCGTTCTCATCCTCTGGAGCGGTCTCTTTGGTCGGGTTCCCGATCTTTCCTGGTATCGGGGATGAATATTCTATTTCTTCTGCAAGATCCATGTCAACTTGATCTTATCTTTCTTCTACACATTCTTCTTCTTGTCCACCCTCTTGGGGACTTCTTTATCTCTGTGCTTCTCTCTTACTTAGTATTTGAATAGCTAGTCTTCCCTATCTTCTCATCTTCCTCAACTCTTCCACCTTTCCTTCATCAACTTCTCCTGGTCCTAGTTCTTTCCTCAACACCTCAAACTGCTTTACTACTTTCTTTATCTTGCCGTGCCACCACTTCTCAGCTATGGTGGCTCTTTTCAAGGCTCACTCGTTCCTTGCCTCCATTTCTTACCACTCCCCCATTTATCAAGGAACCCTCTCCCCTTTCTCATGCCATGATCCCACCCCAAAATCACCCCACCCCAAGTGTGGGTGTTTAGGTTTTCATCTCAATCAGGTAGATGGTTAGCATCCCCTCCTCCATCAAGAATACCTTAATCCATAGGGGAATTTCTCTCAATAGTCTTCCCTGTGCATCTTTCTTGAAACCTGCTTCTGCCCTTGAAAAATACTGGTGGTTCTTAGCTGCAAACTTGATAATGTATCTTTCCAGAGTTGTATCGACCCAAAAATCAAATGCTCGCGTGATTAGGCGATCCAGTCAATGAAGTGCTGCAATATTTTTTGTATCCCAAGTATAGGTCTTCTTGACTCATTCTTGGAATTCCATAGCTTCTTGAAGGATCTCTATCCAATGGAACAGTTCTCCCAGAAATTTAACCCAGAATATATTGTACTAGTCACTTGATCTTTCTGAGTAAAATATAACCTCTCTTGTATCTTTCACAGATTTACCTCGCAACTTCACTTCTTTCCATATGAAGGCGTCGCAATTTATCTCCCACCACTGGTGAATATCGGATCGGTGGATACATGGAAGCATTCTCCCTACAGGTTCTCTCTTGAAGCAGGTCCTGGCAGCAAAACCATTTTGTTGGCTCATAATTGATCAGACTAGTGCCCTTTTCAGGTTACCAACAAAAGGTACCGAAGTATTCTAGAGCATTGGAATTTTCATCTTTCTTGAAGGGAAGAAGTCTCACCCAAAGTGCAACCAAGACAAGGAAAATAGGGAAGGGTAAGAATAATACTTAGACAAATACACACGATGTTAGGATATTTGTTAGTCTTGCACAATATAGATTAAACCTAGAACTGTCTGAATATTTCTAGCTCGGATTAAAGAAAAAAGAGTTTTGTTGCATTCATAAAGAAATTATATCCAATTAAGAAGATCTGACATAAGGATAATACAAAGAAACATTCAAGATACTCTGAATCTAAACAGACACAATAATTTCAAAATTTGGGTCTCTCTTTGTATTAACATCATATGGATATTCTCAATTACATGATTCTACTCAGTTACAAACACAGCTTGGTCATGCCAAAGCTTAACAACAAGACTCTATGCTGCTGAGAAACAAGGTTAACCCGAACCCTTTCTCTTCTAACATTACAATAAGACATGACTCTGCTACAACCTTGGTCTGGTTTCAAAACCCAAACTCTTAGAACTCTATCTAACATTTACCCAAAATGGACAATAACACAGAACTCGAACACATTCCAACAACCATCTAAACAACTATCTGAACCCTTTACAATCATATTCATCCCATATATATATAATCCAATTGGGATTTTTCAGGTTTGAGACTTCGCATGCTTTATTTTCTTGTTCTATTGTAACTTCTTTCTTCATGCTGGTGTTGTGTTGTCCTTACTTCCAACCATTTTTAGTTTCTTTCTTCATTCTTTTGTCCATCTCTTTTGTGACTTGCGCAACTTCTGTTTGACCAAAATTGGGACTGTAGCATTCCGTGCATAAATTCTGACAACAAAACGAAGGGCCCAACATGACCTTCCAGTTACACTCACCATTAGAATTAATGAATCCAAGCCACTTAAGTAGGTTTGAGTGATTCTCTTTTAAATTCTATAGGTTAAATTGCACTATGGGATGCTCAACAATACACCCTCGGGGTTTTTACCTGACAACATTTTAGTTAAGGAAAACCCAAAATTCATGGTTCAACTATCGATCCCCATAAACCAAAAATCAATGTAGCTGATGATGAATGCCCACAAAAATGGACAAGAAAAATACATGGATTTTGATGCTATGGTGAGTTGGGTTACCAATCAATTGTTCCTACATCAATGCAATATGTTTTTTACTTTTTTTTCCCCTTTTTCATAGTTCACACAGTTATCAATCTATCAAACGTGAACCGGATCTGCAATTAACTTTCATAGAGTAGATTACACATAATGAACTAGAACAACGAAAAATTAAATGAATGGAGGTTTATTATACAAAGGGCGTGAGCTATGAAAAATAAAAAATCTCATGCATTGTTACTCATAAGAAAACATTGTAGATAACTATGCCTTGTGCACATCGTCGCTCAGTGTGGACAGGCTTCTCAACTCCTTCATCCATCGACTTTGAGCAGACTGCATTTCGAGCTCTTGTTTATGCTCCTTCAAGATTTTTCCCCAATTATCTTCTTGTCTCTCGTTGATCTCCTCACTTCAGCCTTCATTGATTTAATGGTGGCCTTTGTAAGACCAACCATCACAATGGTTCGCTTCCACTTCTAATTTTTCCAAAAAACAAACAAACAAAAATAAAAATAACAAGTACAAGTTTATTGCAATTTCACAAAATGTCTTAGGTGAGGATCCAATTCAGATTAGTTCTCCAACTACATATTATTCTTAAGTATTTTTATATTTGCTTGGTTAATAATAGAAATATTGTCTTCAGCAAGGTTAGAAGGAAACAATTTAAGAGTTAATATTGAAGCTTCAAAGTATAGGTCTTCGACTTCTCTATCCAATCCAGAGTGAGATGCTACCAACTGTATAAGTTGAGTTCTCAAATTTAAATATGCATCTCCCATGGACCTAGATATATTATATAATTGTTTGAAATCTTCTCTCATTATTACATCTTAGGATTTTAAAAGGCAACGCAAGATCCAATGCTAAGTTCTTGGTAATTCTAACAACCGAGTGCCAAGTTCAGGAGCATCATGTGTGGCTACTAGTAGTGGGATGAATTTTACAATGCTCTTCTTACCACTAGCACTCCCTTTCATCCTCAGACTCCTCTTTTGTCTTAACCATGCAACCTTACTAGATGACATGTTTGCTGGTGTCCCTAAATCCTTTTCTTCTTATGGATTGTCTCGTCATGGCATCTCTCTAGTTTCTAAAATTTGTTTCAAGTTCTGGAGTTGGTGTGTCGATTCTAACTCAAGTATATTTGTTACCTTCAAATGTGATTCCATATTCTCTAAGGCTCTTGAAGTTACACTTCGTAATTTCTTGGGTAGAGGCGACTTCGTTGATACATCTTATATATCTTCTATTTGTTATTGTTGTGATGAGTTGGAATCCTACTGCTTTAGCTTTGGTTGCAACTTGGGAATATTTGGAGTGTTTTCATGTATTATTCTTCTCCTAATATCTTATGTATGTTGTATTTTTTGGCTTGTTAATCTTTTATGGACATTGAGGTTTGGTTCCTTTTCCCTTGTGATTTCCTTACCTTCATGAAAAGATTTCTTGTTTGGTGATCTTGGAACCTAAAAATGATTGGTAAAATTTTCTTGGGTTTCTAGTTCCATTAGGTTCCTTTCTTCTTTATTCTTTCCTCCATTGTATATTGTTCCCATGAATACTCATTGTCACCCCAAGTCTTATTTTTTTTCTTGGACTTCCTCTTTTTGATCAATCTTGTTTCGTTTTGTAGTTGTTCCTCTTCTTTGCACTCAAATTATTCTTATACATATCTATTTAAAAATAAAAAACTGAAATATGGGATTCTAAGTTAGTCCTTGGGGTTACGTAAAAATATTTGAATCTACCCACAAGAGGATTCCAAGTCATATTTAAACCTAGGTGAGGTTAATAACAACTTCTCTCCTCTTAACCACCTATACTATATCCAGTTGACTTATCCACTAAAGTACACATGAATACAAATTTTTCTTCCATATCTTGAATCATCCCACTATACCTATTATGAATTTCTCTATTAGTGGCCTCTTGATACTCTTTATCTTTAGAATACTATGAAATGTTATACAATGGTGCAGGGAATGTTTTTGTTACCTTTGTATTTGCTTCCCTTCCTTTAAGCACCTTCCAGTATATCATAGCAACAATTAATAATGCATAATTAAATTTGTTATCTCCAAGTGTCAGTCCTCTAAACAATAAACTTGCTCTACAAAAATTTGGCCTTGTGCATCCTAATCCCTAATGAGCACCTCTCTTCTATGTGAGCTATCCCATAGAGAATTCATCATTCTCGCACTTCTAAACTAACTTGCATGTAATAAATTGAGTGATGAATCTAACATTTGGATCATTAATGAGAGGAATTAGCACATTGTGCAAGCCTCTATGTGTCTCATACTTATTTTAGATCTTGTATGGAGTTATGTTTCCTAAAACAACAATTTTGTCCCATCTTCCCCATAAATTGGCAATCTTGAGACTTTATGCATGGAATCCCCATCCACATGGTATGGATGATCAAGCCAATGATACCTTTATGAAATATACTAAGCAAAATATGAATACACTTGGTAATTGAAGTTTGTATACCAAAGTGTGATATATCAAGTAGTGATAAGATCCCCGACTTATAAAGATGTTTGCATTATTTCTTGGTTTCACTTTTCCCTTCCCATGGGGTAGTTATTCTATGTTTGTGTATTTCTTGAATTCAAAATAGCGAATTTCTTGGTTTCACTTTTTATGTCTACATATTTCTCGAAGGGAATGTATCATTGTCTTATAAATTGAAAATTGAGAGGGAATGTATCATTGTCTTATAAATTGAAAATTGAGAAACCCATTATTGCGATTTTTCCTTCCAATGACTTATTTATGTTGAAATTCTCATGCAACTCAACTATAGCATAAAGGCTTCGTTCTAATCTTTTCTCTTATGTTGAGACACAAGTTTAGAAGACTTCATTATGAAGATTCATGTAACTCGCATTTTCTATCTATCTTAGTCTATATTTTCTTCACTCAACTCATAATACTTCAAACATCTAAATACATATTCTTTAATTATCTAGGATCGTAAATGTCCCATCATACAACATGTTTCTTACAAAAAAAATATAAATTTCATTAACTAACTGAAGAACACAACCAATATTTGAACCCAAGATTCATGCACTAACAACATATAGAAAATATATAGACATCATATGTATCTTCTATTTGTTCTTGTTACAATGAGTTGGAATCCTACTGCTTTGGCTTTGGTTGCAACTTGGGAATATTTGGAGTGTTTCTTGTAGCATTCTTCTCCTAATATTTTCTTTGGGTTGTTGTGTTTGGCTTGATAATCCTCTATGGACATTGAGGTTTGGTTCCTTTTACCTTGTGAATTCCTTACCTTCATGAAACAATTTCTTGTTTTGTGATTTTGGAACCCATAAATGGTTGGTACATATGTCTTGGGTTTTTAGTTCCATTAGGTTCCTTTCTTCTTTATTCTTCCCTCCATTGTATATTGTTCCCCTAAACACTCATTTTCACCCTGGGTCTTCTCTATTTTCCTGGGATTCTCTTTCTAATTAATCATGTTTATTTTTGTAGTTGTTCATCTTTCCTACACTCACATTCTTCTTATGCATATCTATTTAAATAAAATCTTAAATACTGGATTCTAAGTTAATCCTTGGGGTTATGGAAAATTATTTGAATCTACCCACAAGGGGATTCTAATTTATAAGTTGGATTTAAACTTGGGTGAGGTTAAGAATAACTTCTCCTCTTAACCACCCATACTATACCCAATTGACTTATCCAACAAAGTACACATGAATACAAAAAAATCTTTCATAGCTTGAATCATCCCAGGACACCTGTTCTAAAGTGCTCTATTAGTGACCTATTGATACTTGTTATCTTTAGAATACTATGAAATATTATACAATGGTGTAGAAAATCTTTATGCTACCTTTGTTTTTGGTTCCCTGCATTTAAGTGCCTTCTATTAGATCATAGCAATAATTAACAATGTATAATGATATTCTTTATCTACAAGTGTTGGTCCTCAAAATAATCTACAACAAACTCGCTCTGTAAAATATTGTCCCTATGCATCCTAATCCCTCATGGGAACATCTATGCTATGTGAGCTACCCCATAAGGCATCCATCTTTCCTGCACTTTCCTGCTCCAAGTGGTCGCGTTGGCTGGGGTCGTGGATGTTTCCTCGTAGGGGTTTTACCACGTGAAAACATCGATGTGTTGATATTTTATATGGTTATGTGAGTGGTTACCGAAGGTGTTCATACTCTGTTGGAATACCCGTGTTGTCGAACATGGTATCAGAGCCTGTTTGAAGACCCACTCCTATTGGAGATCAAGATCGTGAAGCCGAGTTGTCTCATCTCCATTTTTTGGCATTTTCGTACATTTCTAGGTTGAGAGGACTATTCCATTGCATCTGGAGCACTCGTTTCATTCAGGAACACTTTTTGTTTCACTCGAAAAGGTTTCCATTTTCCCAAGATACGACTATTACAGTCAAATCAGGAGGTATAAAGCCTGAATACACATTTTTTAAAATTTCTGCAAAGTTTTATTTTGATTTTATTTCAGTTTGTATTTTTTATTTCCAGGTTGCTACTCTTTTAGATCTGCGTATTCTCTTTTCCCCGCACCCTGTGTGATCGCAGAAAATCAGAAATAGATAGGAAAAGATGCATCTTCCGAGTAAGCTAACCGAGATCTAACCCTTGTTGTCATCGAGAAGAATTTTTTTTTTCTTGTGTGAAAAGAGCTTTTTTTTAGCATGCTCTCCAAGGCCGTCTTCCACAACAACAACAACAAAAACACCCCCAATCCTCCTTCTGAACATTACAATATGTTTTTCTAGACCATTGGTTAAAACTTGCCTTATTAAGTAAGAGGTCTTGAGTTCAAGTCTCTCTTTTGTTACTTTTTTTGAAAAAGTTCATGCTAAAAATTGTAATGTGCATTTGACTTCAAGTATAAAAGTGAATCGCTATAACTAGCTTTATATTTTATTTTAGAGTTATTTATTTTGCATGCAACTTTTCTGTTATAAGGTAACTTCATTGTAAAAGTGATCCCCACTTCTCTTTATAAAAGTGGGTCACTTCATAAAGTAGCTTACACTATCACGTGGTTATTTGGTTGTCATTTATGCCTTTTTTTAAAAAGGGCATAACTCTCACATCGAAAGTCTGTTTTTAGTGCCGTTTTTTTTTAAATCGCATAACTTTTCTAGATCTTTCCATCTAGATCATTAGTTTTAGTTTTTAAATACGCATTATTTGCATATTTAATATGGATTCTACAAGTAATGTCTTGCTTACCAGCAACAACTACTTCCAATGGAAATCCCATATGGAAGATTTATTAAGAAGTAAAGGCCTGTACCAGATTACCTTGGGAAAGAAAAAAACACCCACTGATGATGATAAGAAAAAAAAATGGGATAATAGGAATGACGAAGCACGTGGACTAATCGGAATGTCCATCTCTCCTGATTTAAGGTACCACCTTCAAGGAATTGATGACCCCGAAGAAGCTTGGAACACGATTGAATCTGTGTTTGGTAAAATCAATATTATTTGAGCACAACAGTTAGAAAATCAAATACTGACCTTGAGTCCAAGTGATTTTTTTTGCCTTGGAGACTATCTATCTAAGCTTAAAACAATCAGAATTTTATGTGAAGAATGTAAGATAAAAATGGAGGAAGAGCGTTGCATATATCTTATTCTTTCTAAGCGAGGTAGTGCATATTCTGTGTTTGTATCTACCTTTTATGCCATGAAAGAGGCTCTAGGGAAATTTTATGTAAAACCCACTCTTGAGTCCTTTTGTGCTCCTTTGATTAGAGAGGAAGATAAGCTTGTACAACTTGGAGTGATCAACACTACAGGTACCTCCAACAAAGCCTTAGTTGCCCAGCAGAAAGATAAACCCAAGTATCCCAAGAAGAAACATCCTCTCTACAACAACAAACAACTTAAGGGTCCCAAACCCTCTTAGACAGCTTCAGCTCCTAATGGTGACAAATGAGCAAAATATAAAAGTAAGAATACTAACAAACATTGCAACTTTTTTGATAAAGATGGTCATGATGAGTCCAAATGTTTCAAGAAGATGGCAGCCTTAGAAGCAGTGATGAAGAAGCACAACATCATTATTGATTCTTCTTCTTCTTCTTCTTCTCATGGACATGCACTTTTTGCTTCTGGTTTTTCCTTCATTACACCTTCTACTACTACTTCTTCTTCTGATGAGTGGCTTATTGATTCAGGAGCATCTTATCATATGGCTAAGGATAAAGCCATATTTTTTTCTCTAAATGAATGTAACACCAAGGAAATATTTGTTGGTGATGATATATCTCTTAGTGTTGTAGGATCTGGAACAGTTCAGGTAGAAAATGGTCATTTCAATGATGCATTATATGTTCCAAATCTTTCTTGGAACCTTCTATCAGTATATCAAATCACTCATTCAGGTGAAGGTTAAACTATCGAATTTTCACCTCACCAAGTTGTAATCAAGGATCTAAAATATCCTAAGCATGTTCTTGCAACTGAAATTGTTGATGATATTACCAGGTTGTACAAGTTTGAAAACTTTGGGTCACCATCTTTTTCATTATTTTTTATTGCTCATAGCGATGACTTGAGAAAACTTTGGCATGAGTGATTTGGTCATCTAAACTATCACTCATTGCAGCAACTATGTAATCAACAGATGGTGACTGGTCTTCCTCTTGTTTCATGCAGAGATGGTGTTTGTACCAGCTATGTTCTCGACAAACATCATCAGGACAGTTTTGACAAGCGTGCCTCTTGGCACGCCTCGAGTCCTTTGCAACTTTTTCACAGTGATTTGTGTGGTCCACTTTCTTCTCCTTCTTTTTCTGGGTGCAAGTATTTCTTAACTTTCATTGATGCATTTTCCAGACGTACTTGGGTTTACTTCTTAAAACTCAAGAGTGAATTTTTTGACAAGTTTTTGGCCTACAAGGCCCTTGTAGAAAAGCAATCTGGACATCAAATTCAAAGGTTAAGAATAGATAATGGAGGCGAATACGTGAACAATAATTTTACAAACTACTGCACTACACAGGGAATCCAAATGCAACACACTGTTCCATATACACCACAACAAAATGGTGTTGCTGAGAGAAAGAACCGCACATTAAAAGAAATGGCTAATTGTATGATCCAATATAAGGGATTAAGTCTAAAGTATTGGGCAGAAGCCATCAACTGTGCAAATTACATAGTAAATCACACTCCCACAAAGGCTCCTAAAAATATAACATCGGAAGAAGCTTGGATTAAAATTAAACCAGATGTAAGTCACTTCTGTGTATTTGGTAGTATTGCATGGGCTCACATTCCTG
>JASDQU010012588.1:166186-183247 GCA_032191745.1 Picea mariana
ATTTGTTCTTGTTACAATGAGTTGGAATCCTACTGCTTTGGCTTTGGTTGCAACTTGGGAATATTTGGAGTGTTTTCTTGTAGCATTCTTCTCCTAACAATTTATTTAGGTTGTTGTGTTTGGCTTGCTAATCCTCTATGGACATTGAGGTTTGGTTCCTTTTACCTTGTGAATTCCTTGCCTTCATGAGACGATTTCTTGTTTTGTGATTTTGGAACCCATAAATGGTTGGTACATATGTCTTGGGTTTTTAGTTCCATTAGGTTCCTTTCTTCTTTATTCTTCCCTCCATTGTATATTGTTCCCCTAAACACTCATTGTCACCCTGGGTCTTCTCTATTTTCTTGGGCTTCTCTTTCTAATTAATCATGTTTATTTTTGTAGCTGTTCATCTTTCCTACACTCACATTCTTTTTATGCATATATATTTAAATAAAATCTTAAACACTGGATTCTAAGTTAATCCTTGGGGTTATGGAAAATTATTTGAATCTACCCACAAGGGGATTCTAAGTTATAAGTTGGATTTAAACTTGGGTGAGGTTAAGAAGAACTTCTCCTCTTAACCACCCATACTATACCCAATTGACTTATCCAACAAAGTACACATGAATACAAAAAAATTCTTTCATAGCTTGAATCATCCCAGGACACCCGTTCTAAAGTGCTCTATTAGTGACCTATTGATACTCGTTATCTTTAGAATACTATGAAATATTATACAATGGTGTAGAAAATGTTTATGTTACCTTTGTTTTTGGTTCCCTGCATTTAAGAGCCTTCTATTAGATCATAGCAATAATTAACAATGTATAATGATAATCTTTATCTACAAGTGTTGGTCCTCAAAATAATCTGCAACAAACTCGCTCTGCAAAATATTGGCCCTATGCATCCTATTCCCTCATGGGCACATCTATGCTATGTGAGCTACCCCATAAGGCATCCATCTTCCCTGCACTTTCGAACTAACTTGCATGAAAGAAATTGAGGGGTGAATCTAACGTTTGGATAATTGATGAGAGGAAATAATGCATTGTACTAGTTTATATGTGTCTCATGCTTATTATAGTTCTTGTATGAAGTTACATTTCCTACAACAACGGTTTTTCTTACATCTTCCTCGTAATATGGAAATCCTAAGACTTTATGTGTGGAATCTCAATTTGCATGGTATGGACGATCAAGAAATAGATACCTTTTATGAAATCTATAAAGCAAAAACCGAATACACTCAATAATTGGAGTTTGTCTACCATAGTGCGGTACATCAAGTAGTGATAAGATCCCTTACTTATAAAGACTCCTACATTCTTTCTTGGTTTCACTTTTTCCTTCCATCAGGTAGCTCTTCTATGTCTGCATATTTCTTGAATTCAAAATAGGGAATTTCTTGGTTTCGTTTTCTATGTCCACGTATTTCTCAAATTTAAAATAGGAAATGTATCACTCTCTTATAAGTTGGAAATTGAGAAACCCATAAGTGCAATTTTTTTTCCACGAGCTCAATTGTTTTTTCCACGGGCTCATTTATTTTAACATTCTCATGTAGCTCAAGTATAACATAAAGGCTTCATTCTAATATTTTCTCTTATGTCAAGCCACAAGTTTAGAATACTTCATTATGAAGATTGTTGTAACTCTCATTCACTATTTTCCTTAGTTTATATTGTCTTCACTCACAGTATTTTATAAATCTAAATACATATTCTATCTAATCTAGAATCATAAATGTCCATTCATACAACTTGATGCTTATAAAAAAATATAGATTTCATTAACTAACTTAACAACACAACCAAAATGTCAACCCAAAATTCATGCACTAACCACATATAGACATCATATGGAAGTATATGCATAATTTCAACATATAGACATTATATGGAAGTATATGCATAATTTCACAGTGCATAATCATATATAGTCCTAATAATTACTAACTCACCCAAGTCGAGTCATCTAAAGTTAAATATTCATCAATAAGCAACATTGTCCTAATACCTAACCAAAGGGTAAATGCAATATGGATAAAGGATAATGTTGTAGTGGAGGAAATGGATTATAAATTGATTCACATTCAAAGCATTTTATAAATATCACATACTATTGATTTTATAAATATCACCTTCTCTTATTGATTATAAATGTGATTTCAAAATAAAAATAAATTTTAAGTTGATGATTAAACCTAAAATTTAAATATGAAAGACTACATACAATAATCTCTAAATCCATATTTAGAATGATGATCAATCTTTAATTGAACTATAACCTTAAATTCCATATCATAAATTTATATAAAATATTTATAACATTTACTATATTTACAACATAGTCACATTATAACTAAATTTACATGACTTACTCTGTATCAAACAAGTGGTGCATGGCAGCATAGTCCCTGCCGGGTTGGAATGAGAATAAATGCATAGGTATGGAGGGACCATGTGAGAATGAGAAGACTGAAGTACTAGAGACACATGGAAACTATCGTGGACACGTGGCAAGCAGGAGGCATGATAGGTGGTATCCATTTAGAAAAGGACATGTGGCACTTTGTGACACATAAGCCATAAGACATTAGGCTACTACATGACTCCGAGAGAATGTCACTCCAGGATTTTTCCTTCCAGGAAAAAAAAAATAGTTCCCCCGAAGCCCAGAGCCTCGAAGAGCCGAAATCTTGAATTCCCGAATTAGTTAATGATAATATTATATTAATATTGGGTCAACAAGTAATTAGCGAGAAAGTCACTTTGTGAGAAATTTGTTCCATCACTAAATATGGCTAGGGGAGTTCTAAAATTGTCATGTCGGTAAAACTTTAGCAGGGACGCTAAAGTTCCAGGGTCGCCCAGATGGAACAGTGGAAACTGATCGACGACTCACATTCATTTCGGAAAGAGAAGGCGCTCGAGAGTTAATCTCCTAGAGCAATTCTGGCATTGAAACCATTTAGTTTTTGAAAGTATTCTCATTCTAATTATATTATGTTTTTCATAATTCATCTTTCTTTTATTTTCTTAATAAGATTATCTAATTTTACTATTACCAGTAGTGCAGCAGATGGCTACTAAAAAGCATAGATATCCCATCACCTGTAACTTGATATATTGTTGGCGTCTGACTTGCCATGTTGGAAATTTTCGTTCCTACATTGTAGGTTTTATCTATTTAATTTATTTATGAAATTCATTTATAATGATCTTTGTATACTTCCAACTGACTTTCATCCCAATATTTAGAGTTAAATCAATTTTCATAGTCAATTCTTTAATTTTTCCCATGGACAAAGTAAGCAACATCCATTTCATTCTATTAAATAGATCATCTAGCTTGGCTGTCTCTATATGTGTTAGGATAAATAAAGTTATATGTGGTGGCAAAAAAACAAATATAATTTTTTTTGAAAATGTGTTTAGTGTCGAAGATTCTTTGATCTTCTTGTGTGACTTCTGTGTTTGCTAGTTTTTTCTATATATTAACACACACTTAACATGATTGTTTATTTTCATGAGTTTTTAGCTCATCGAAGTTAATTTAAACTGTGTGAAAAGAAGGTGTCGAGACAGAGGAAGATGCCTTTTTCCTTAAACTTTTGTCCATGAGAAACAAGCCCACTTCTTCGCAAAGGTTGATCTGCAATTTCTCTCTAGGAAGAGGGCATCTTTGTAACATGCCTATCCAAATGAAATATTTGTAAGAACCAAAATATTTGTAAGATGCCTATGGCAGTTCAGTATAGTACCAACTGATATATTTGTAACATGTCTATCCAGTTGATTGTTTTTTTGGAAATGATAAAAAAAATTGAAGGTTTTTATTTCTGCGCATATTCTTGCAGATGTATTTACAAGTTTGTTAACCCTTGAATCTGTTAGGATTGAAACGACAACCTAACGAGGATGTCAATCCTATTACGTTTTTATAGATGTGGTACTCCTCTTTAATTTTTTCATGGGGTGTGTATAGTTCAAATGCGGTACTTAGAGAAAGTTCGTCGTAATGACTTAAAGAAATACAAAACGATAGAAAATGTTTTTTTTTTTGTTTTTTGAAATAAAGGTTCCTGGAAAATAGGACCAGGAATCACACACATTAAACATTCAAATTAAATAAACACAATTTCCTAACATCCAACATAGTTCAAGATAAAAATTTATGAACACATAAAAATAAAAGAAAATGACCGACATGCATAAAGAGAACTAACTTTGCATTTTGAAAACAGGGTTACAAGGCACCGTCGAGATTGTTCCCGAAGTAGGTTTCTTTAAAAATTCTCAAAAAATAATAATGTATGTTACATATTCCTCAAAATTTAAATGTGTTTGTCATATAGACTGGTATTGGGGCTCCCACAACCCATAAAAGAAATAGGTACAAGAAATAGGACTATAGAAAGAAGAAGTGGGCGACGATAGAGAGAAAGACTTGAAAAAAAGAAATTGGAAGTTATTAGTCTTTGGTTAGACATTTCTATTTAAAGAGGTGAAATAACTGGATTGATAAAGAAGGTAGGATGTGATCAGTATAGACTTACTATGATGGTATCTCTCTCCCCCTTTGTTATTTTCTTGTTGATGCCTTTTTTATTGCTCTTATCAATGGTTATTGGAATCATGCCAACCGCTTGTTTCCCTTCGTCGGTGAGCTTGTCGATTTCCCTTTGGAGCTATTCTTCAATGTAGCTTCTCATGGGGGCCACATTGATCTCATGCCGTATTTTTATGTTGAAAAGATCTCTTTATAATTCCCTTAGATCGATAGAAATATTATGCAGATCTTGTTCAATTTCTTCATTTTGTACCGAATAGTCCACTAGCCAGTTGTCCACGTCATCTTCATCATATTCAAGGATGTCGTAAAACTTTTCTAAAGACAACCCCTTAAAAATATCAACTTGTTCATCGAAGGCTCGTTTGGTTAAGGACAAGGATTTGAGGATTAATTTGGTGTCTTGGACCTCGCTGGTACTTCCAGCTAAGTCTATTTTGGTCAGCTTTCTGAATAATTCTTCTTTCTTTGATACATCTTGTTCACATGATAGGACAATGAGATGTAGGTTCTTAACTTTCTCTTTCCAACATGCATTTAATTGTTTGATCCCGTTTGGGGAGGGGAGATATTCTTCTCTTCTTCTCATTTATGTCATGTTGGTGACATTGATGCCAAAAGGGGACGACTGTGTCTAGATAGAAACCTTCTTCATTTTTTAAAACCGCCTGCAAATATTCTTGCAAGGCATGTGCCCTCGTTCCAAAGGAAGCTATACTTTTTTATGTTTTCAAGGCTTGAGTAATTAGCTCCATTCTTTTCTTTATATTCTTCTCCACATAGCCTTTGCATGATGTGAGGAGGTTGGAGGATCCTTTTAACTTGGTTGCAGGGGTGGAAGGAACGGTTATTGATAAAGGACTGGAAAGCAATGGGATAGTAATCAAAGCTTCCTCCAATTCCTTGATTCGGTGCTTCAGTCTGGCATTTTCCGCCTCAAGGCATCTAATGGAATCATCAAGAGAATATTTGGTTGCTCGGTGAATTCAAAAGATTTGGGATGACTGCATGTTCCTAAGGTAAATATCTGAATGAGATTTCCCTTTCTTATTTCTTACATATCTCTTTTCAATAATTAAATTTTTAGATTCAAAATAGCGCTCTGGAATACGAAGGATTCATCTTCATCAAAAATATCGATCTCATATATTTCCATTAGGGGATTATAGTGGATCGCATCCCCAGGATGATCAACGTTGCAAAATACGTTATCCATATCAGTCTCAAGTTCCATGTCTTGACTTTCAATTTCGGGCTCTTCCACTTCTTCTACAACGTTTTTTCTCTTCTTCTTCATGGGAATCTTGTGAGAACTATCAATTTTACCCAGAGAAGGGTTCTTATCCCGTCCTCTGTTTGAAGAATTGTGGGTTTCTTTCTTACTGGGGTGGGTCATTGGAGCGATGCTCCGGGATGTCATACTCTTGGGAGTGGCAATTGGGAATTGGACACTCTTCTCATCGGGGCCTTTTCCCTGTTGTTTGTACAATTCATTGGTGCTTTGCAATGTCTCTAGGTCACCAGCTTCAGGAGCATGAGTGTTCTCATCATTGTCTTTGTCTTCCTTCAGGAGTGTATGGATAAAATAATTGTTGAAGATAAATGCTAGTAAATTTTCTACAAAAATCCCAATAGGGTCGAACCCTCTCAGCCTTTCAACATATATTAGATTCAAGTTGTTGAAATGGCATGCGAATTCATCAATCTTATTGACATTCCTAAACACGAAGTCCCCGACTTTCCAAGGCAGAGGAATGAATTTATTTTTTCTCTTCTTATTGAAAAAAATCAATCAGTAGTTGTATTGCCTTGCTATTTCTATAACAAACATTATGTCTGTAATGTGACATGGAAGGAAAGAGAGATTTTCCTTGGAGCCAAAAATCATTATTACATTGTAATCCTCCATTTGTTCAAGTGTCCCCTTCCTGTTGAAAAACTTGGTTTCCTGGTCATACATCCGGGGAGCATCCTTTCCTAACAATAAATATTTGAAAATTGAGACAAAGTCATTAAAAACCTCATAAAAACAATGGGAGGCCTTGTGCCTCCATAAGGCCTAGTACCAGAAGGTTACTGGGTCGAATTCACAGTTTACCTTCTTGGACATAGATAATTTTGGAAATGGATAGCAATGCGCTATCGCGAAAACCAAGTAGGATGACATATAAAATTTCTTCTCATGTTTAAATCGTGACAATTGGGAATAAATTTCAATGGAAATCAACTTCCCCCAATAAAAATGGCTTGTTCCTTGACCGTGGAATACAAAATATAAATAATCAAGCGGGAAATGCTTACTATGGATTCCTGTTCTGTTATTCTCGTAAACAGCCAGGCAATTTCTCAGAATGGATTTCTAAATGAACTAACGTGCAACCTTGTGATATCTTCAGGAACTGTCATTGGGTCTTCTAAGAACTCGGGTAAGAGGTCCAACCAGTTATCATGCTTTTTTAGGAACTACTTACAGTCTTCTCCTCTGAAGGTCAATGTTGGCTCTGACAATCTCAACATCTTGTGGAATACCTGAGGTGATAAAGAAACAAGAGATTTTCCAGCGGTTGAATAATTCTTTGGCTTGAAATATATCTCTTGACACACCAAGAGACCAACTCCTTACAGTCAAATACTTCAGGGACACAGCCTACACGAGAAATTCCATAGGTCCAAATTACTTTGTTCTGGGCAAAAGGGGATGAGTAGTAAGAATATGCCCTAGACCACTATAATTTCTCATCCTCATGCCTGAAGATGTTCATTGTATCTCCACAGAACTATTGTCGAGTTGCTACCATAAGTTGACGAGAATGTTTGTTTGCTCCAGACAATGTTTGAAATGAACACTCAGAAGGGATAATATAACCCTCCGCAATTCTTGGTCTAATGTGTGTGAATGGGAGATCTCTTCGAGCCTTTCTCTCATTAATGGCAATATCTACGGTTCCTGCATGATGAGTTGTTAGAATTAAATCTTACTAATTTCATACTTAGAAAGACGTGTGAAGGTGGTAGGGACAGGTAAGAGAAATTAAGGATTGGATATTTCGTGAACCCGCCAACCCGACGATCCGCGAAAGACATTCCATGATGTTTGAAATGAACACTCAGAAGGGATAATATAACCCTTCACAAATATTGGTTTAATGAGTATTAATGGGAGATATCCTTGAGCCTTTCGCTCATTAATGACAATCTTTATGGTTCTTGCATGATGAGATGTTAGCATTAAAGCTTACTAATTTCATATTTAGAAAGAAGTGTGAAGGTGGCAGGGACAACGAAGAGCGATTAAGGAATGGCTATGTATGGAAAGTAGTCAGTTTGGATTCAAAAAAGGGTCACAAGGGATACTCAGGAGAGGTGAGGGCCTGACGGTCAAATTGTATGTCTCGAAACTTTTGAGTGCAACATGTGTAACATGGAAGAGGGCATGATGGGGCAGTCCAACAGTTAATTTGTATATCGCAGAACTTTGGGTGTTGTTTGTAGGTCGCAGAACAATGGAAGTGCAATCTTGAGCCCGCTTGTCCGGGAACCTACAATCGAAAAATTGGCTAAATATAGAATAGGGAAATGGTCGTTCAGACTCATTTTTGCTAATATATTGAAATTTGTAATGGATATCCCATTACCTGGTAAGATCTTTTCTCCATGTTTTTGGACAAGTTGTGTAGGGATAGTCAGTGTGATTGTCTCCTCGACCCTTTAGCTCATTAATAACAATATTTATGGTTGTTTCATGATAATTTGTTAGAATTAAAGCTCACTAATTTCATATTTGGAAAGAAGTGTGAAGGTGGCGGGCATGGGGAACAATGACTAGGAATTGGAGATTTTGTGAACCCGCCAACCCGATGAACCGTGAAAGAGATTCCAAGAAATGGCCAAGTATGGAAAGCGGTCAGACAGGCTTCAAAATAGGGTGACAAGGAATCCTCAAGAGACGTGAAGGCCCTGATGGTCAAATTGTATGTCTCGAAACTTTTGAGTGAAAAATATGTAACACAAAAGAGGGCATGACGGGGGACTCCGATGGTCAATTTGTATATAGCGGAACTCTGGGCGTTTTTTGTAGGTCACAGAACAATGGAAGTGAAATATAGAGCCCACCTTCCCGATAATTTGTGATCGAAAAAGTGGCTAAGTATGGAATGGGGAAGCACTCAGTTAGAGTCGTGATATAAAAGCATGAGTGGAAATGTGAATCTGTGAGTCCTCCAACCCACACACTTAGACATTTTTGGAAAAACGACTAAGTAACCAGAAAGAGAAAGTAGAGGGGAAAAAGAAAGGGGAATTTGGTTAAGTATATAAGAGGGAAAAGAAGGGGATAAAAGAGAGTGGGAAAATTGAAAACGAGAGGGCAATTTTTGGAAGCGAGAATTGGTCTCAAACAAGCCCCATTGGTCTCATACTCATTTTGTATTGTGCTTGTATCATTAAAAAGGGTGTGAGCAAATGAAAATATAAACTATAACTTGATTTTTGGCTATAACTATGTATAGTTGATTTACAAGTGCTATTGATGTTTGGATTTTGTAGATAACAGTGGGTTAGGATAATTTTTCATTCTTACTGTGATAAGGCCTTAAAAAAACTAGAATAAGTAACACTTTTTTCCAATTCAATTCCCACAAAAAAAAACTCTTTGATCCCATAATATTCATCTTTGTTGATCCAATAATAGGGTGGTCGATTTGGTAGATTGAGCTATTGGTCATTTCAGGCGACTAGGGTGCGTCAGCTAATGCTTTGATGAAGATTTTTTTTTATTGCAACCTGTGGTAATAATTGTGTTTTTGATACATTGTTTAATGCCTTGAAATATTATTTTAAGTATTAAACTCCTTGCAGCAGATTATTCATTGAATGGTTTGTTGTTTCCCTCTGTTTTTACTTCTATTATTTCACTTGTTTGTCATTACTCTACTACCAGCCAAGGAGAACCCTCATCCATATCATCTTGCCAATTTGACTATGCTTTTGTCTTGGTGAAACAACCCTCTAACTCACCAACAAATTCAAAAGAACGACCATTCCAAATTTCTGGTGGCCTGGCTCTGTCCTTTAGCACTCAGGTACAGACTTTAGGAGAAACAGTAACTATGAAGTTAATTAGACATCTATACAGGTTCTTTAATCAAAGAATAGAGAAATTGAGTCATAGTTATACTTTCCAGGATGTGTTTTCATAAGAGAAGCATCGAAAAGCTACAGAGAAATCAATGGAGGGTTGTTGAAATAAACTTATTGTACTGTCAACTTGACCATAAGTATAACAATGACGAACTTGAATTTTAATATTGTGGTTGATT
This sequence comes from Picea mariana, assembly GCA_032191745.1. Taxonomy (NCBI): domain Eukaryota; kingdom Viridiplantae; phylum Streptophyta; class Pinopsida; order Pinales; family Pinaceae; genus Picea; species Picea mariana. The sequence continues at coordinate 176,065 of JASDQU010012588.1, forward strand.
TCATAGCCCCATTTAACTTTAGCTAGCATATATCATTTTTTTTCAAAATATTTGCGAAGAAGAAATTTGGTAATTTCATTAATAAAGTAAAAGTGTTCAAATAGAGGCCAGGGGATCGACAACCAATAGTATGCTTCCTTTTCGAGTGAAGGAATCAAGGAAGCAAGAGGGAAATACAAGATCATTCGCTCAGTAAGGTTGAGATGAGAACAAAAATTCTTGGGCGGGGCCCCAACTCCTGCATCATGAATTAGTGTTGCTATGTTCTATATACATTACGAATGGAATTGAATGTTGGTTTGAAACTGTGTGTGAAATTCATTTAAGTTTCCATAGAAGCCTCATGTGATCGACACAATGCATTTTCATATAATTGTTTAATGCTTAATATCTTATCAAATTACTTGAGTCAATACAATATTTAAGAATTACGAGACTATCCAACCATGCAAACGAGAAGAGGTGTTAAATATAACAAAGAATCCCCAACCAAGATTCTAAGGAAAATTTTTAATAGTAAATCTATAAGAAAAATAGTGGGTAATATATATTTATCCATATACATTGGAATGAGTTCTTTACACCGAAGCATTGAACATAATTGTCATAAATACAGGTAGAGGACTTACAAAAAAAAATCATGCATACAATTTTGTGTTGTTCATATAGTGCAACAACATGCAGAAGGCATCAACAAGATCTTCAACATGCATACAAAACTGATTATCATGATTTTTTAGGAACTCATTGTAGTCTTCTCCTCTGAAGGTCAATGTTGGCTTCAGAAATCTCAACACCTTGCAGAAGACCTGGGGTGACAAAGAAACATGAGAGTGATCCAGCAGTGGAATAATTCTTTGGCTTGAAATATATCTCTTGGTGCACTAAGAGACCACCTTCTTACAGTCAAATACTTCAGGGACACATCATGCATGAGCAATTCCAGAGGTCCAAATTACTTCATTCTAGGCAGAAGGGGACGAGTAGTAAGAATATACCTTGGACCACTGGGAATTCCTGTCCTCACCCCCTATGATATTAATTGTATCTCCACATAATAGGAGATTGGTCCCACAATTGAATAATTCTTTGGCTTGAAATATATCTCTCGGTGCACCAAGAGACTAGCTCCTTACAGTCAAAGACCTCAGGGACACAACCTGCACCAGGTTCAAATCCAAACCCTAATCTAAAACCCTAAAAATGAAAGGAAAGGATACATCTCTGAGGGCCAAGACCACCATCCGAGTCGAGAGACTCAAACTCTCATTCTACAAAGCAACTATTGCGTTCAACGTCAGTTTCTTCTCTGAAACCCCTTCCTTTGGTCTTCTTAGGGTCTCCATCACCGAGATGGGAAGTGCCCCCCATTATGGTGGATTTTGATTTGGGTGCAGGAGTGGGAACAATGTCTGCATTGTCATCATCCATCAGATCATCTTATTCTAGATAGAAATCAACCACATCAACCTCTACGTCGAACATTCTTTCGTTCTTTTCTGCAAAATCCTTGAAATTTGGAGCAGGTAATGGATATACAGAGCGAATACAGGATATACATGTTTATAGGGTTACAAAATAGATAAATATAGGGGGGCATGATATACATGTTTATAGGGTTATAAAACAAATAAACACAGGGGGGGTTTCCATGGAATTCTTTGGCTTGAAATATATCTCTCGGTGCACCAAGGGACCATCTCCTTACTTTCCTCTGGGAGGAAGGGGATGAGTAGTAAGAATATGCCATGGACCACTGGAAGTTCTGGTCATCATGCCCAAAGGTGTTTACTGTATCTTGATAGAACTGTTGTCCAGATGCTACCATAAGTTGATGAGAACGTATGTTTTCTCCATATGATGTTTGAAATGAACACTCGGAAGGGATAACATAACCCTCTGCAAATCTTGATTTATTGTGTATCAATGGGAGATCTCCTCGATGCTTTTGCTGATTAATGAAAATTTCTACGGTTTTGGTGTAATGAATTGTTACCATTAAATCTTACTAATTTCATACTTAGAAAGAAGTGTGAAGGTGGCGGGGATGACAAAGAGCGATTAAGGATTGGAGATTTCATGAAGCTGCCAACCTGACAACGCATGAAAGAGATTCCATTATGTTTGAAATGAACACTTAGAAGGGATAATATAACCCCTTGCAAATCTTGGTTTAATTCGTATTAATGGGAGATCTCCTCGAGCCTTTCGCTCATCAATGAAAATATTTTTGGTTCCTGCATGATGATTTGTTAGCATTAAATTTTAATAATTGCATATATAGAAAGAAGTGTAAAGGTGGCAGGGACAACAAAGCATGATTAAGGATTGGAGATTTTGTGAGCCTGCCAACCCGATGACCCACGAAAGAGATTCCAAAAAATGGCCAAGTATGGAAAGCGGTCGGTCAGGCTTCAAAATAGTGTCACAAGTTATACACAAGAGACGTGAGGGCCCAATGGTCAAATTGTATGTCTCCAAACTATTGACTGCAAAATGTGTAACATAGAATAGGGCATGATGGTGGAATTCGGTGGTCAATTTGTATATCTCGTAACTCCGGATGTTTCTAGTAGGTTGGGGAAAAATGGAAGTGGAATGTTGAGTGCACCTGCCCGGGAACCAATGATCTAAAAAGTGGCTAAGTATGGAATGGGGAAGCGGTCGGTCGGACTCGTGATATAAAAACATGAGACATATTCGAAAAAATGACTAAGTAACTAGAAAGGGAAAGTAGAGGGGAAAAAGAAAGGGGAATTTGGTTGTCAATTTGTATATCGGCGAACTCCGAGTGTTGTTTATAGAGGGCAGAACAATGAAAGTGCAATCTTGATCTCGCCTAGCTGGGAACCCGCGACCGAAAAAGTGGTTGAGTATGGAATGGGAAAGCGGTCGGTCAGACTCATGATATAAAAGCATCAGTGGAAATGTGAACACATGAATCCGCCAACCCACGCACTTAGACATTTTCTGAAAAACGACTAAGTAACCATAAAGGGAAAGTAGAGGGGAAAACAAAAGGGGAGGGAAATTTTTGGAAGAGGGAATTGGTCTTAACAAATCCCCATTGATGGTCTTAACTATGAAGTGCATTAGACATGCGAACAAGCTCTTCAATCAAGGAATAGAGAAAGTGAGTCATAGTTATACTTTCCAGGATGTGTTTGCATAAGAGAAGCATCAAAAAGCTACAAAAAAATCAATGGAGGGTTGTTCAAGTAAAATTATTGTACTGTCAACTTGACCGTAAGTATAACAACGAAGAATTTTAATTTTTATTTTCTATGGTTGATATCATAGTCCCATTCGACTTCATCTAGCATATATCCTTTTATTTCAAAATATTTCTGAAGAAGAATTTTGGTAATTTCATCAATCAAGTAAAAGTGCTAAAATGAACTACATATTACATTTGATTCACAGAGATTACATTAAAAGGCAAGGAAATTCTTGTGTATTCTTTAATATCATAGAAAAACTGCTAAGATATTGAATCTATCATCCATCCATAATTCAAAAACCGAGCCCATGAGAACCTTGAACTACAGTACAAAAGCACATGAACAAAAGTCTACCAAACACAACACAAGAAAAAATCAGCGGAGATTGGGCATTGTATCCCATCTATAACCAAATCCCCGAATGGGCACCAAGAAATTTGTCAATTACTATATTACTATGAACCAAGATCACTATGAACATTTTCTTCTTATAGTACTATGAACCAAGATCACGTTGACTTGACAATGTTCTAACATTATTAGTTCTGGAAAAGAGTGTCAACATTTAACTTAATGGAGTTTGAACAATGCCAAATTTTCAATATTATTGAAAATTCCTGATGGTTCCATTCAGAGGAGCAAGCCATTTTGACATCTCAAAGGATGGACCTGATTTATTCATAGTTGGGTACTTTGTATGAGGTCTTTCCTCATGCTTCTCATTCCTAGACTGAACAATCTTATGTGCTTCCTGTTCACTTTGTCATGGCACTGGAAAACTCTATTCATATCTTGATTGGGTAGCATGGACAGATACAGATCAAATTGTTTCGCTTCTTTTCAATGTATGATATGATTTTATTTTTTTTGGTTCATTCGATATGCAGTATGGAATTTTCCTCATTTAATGTAAATTTTCTATGAACGTGAAAGTCGTGTAACATGTAGACATTATTTGTCTTTTTCTATAGGTATACTTCATATGGAAATTCTTCCAACCCAGAAAGGACATATTGTAATACAAGTTGTTTAATTGTACAATGTACAATTCGTTTCTTGAGGGTTTGGATGGCAGCGTTGAGGCAATGTCTATATATGTAAGGGAATTTTTTACTGCATCGTAGGCAATCAATTGTGCCATCATTTATGAAAGCAGAGGCAAAAGAAGGAGAGTTGCATTTGGCACATATAGGCTCGAAGGGGGTCGAGTACGCATTTGTTGCAACCAAAAAACCCTCAACCTACACATGTGAGCATAGTAGTTAATATCTTGAACAATATAATATATATATGTACAACAAAAAAGTTGCACAAAATTATTTAAGGCAATTTTTATGTGCAAAGTGTGGATGGAATTGTAGATGTATATGTACAACAGTTGTCGAGCTAGTTAGTTTCTTGAGATCCTGTACTATGTATGTTCACAATTCTATTACAAATGTTGCTTCAGTTATGTGAAAGATCATTTCTTTAACATCTCTTTTCTTTGTTATATTTTTGAAGAGCATAAGTGGAAATTGCCCTTTATGCAATTGTTGTTCCATTGAGGAAAATAAATTTGAATAGGTGTCGAACAATTGTAGTTGCAACATGGAACAATGTAATAGTTGTGTAAGATGATTGAGATATATGAGCATGTGAAAGTAAATGACAAAACTGGGTATGGAGAACGGTACCATTTCTTGTCGTTGTCTGACTCTCCATCTTTTATATGGAGAATGTGTTGCGAGCCAACTTTTTTTGCGAGTGTGACAGTTGCACCAATGGTTCAGATTGGGTAAATGTCGTTGCTCTCTGCAAGTTGGTTGATTGTCGTGTCCGGTACGGAACGATATTCTGAACAAACCATGGGAATTTTTTCCACAATACTTGTTTCATTGAGGGATATAATCCGATCACAATCACCATGGTCATATACGGTTTTTGGTAATATACTGAAATTTGTAATGGATATCCCATTACCTGGAAAGATATTTTTTGCATGTTTCTGGACAAGTTGTTTAGGGATAGTCAGTGTGACTTTCATCATGGATTCATTTTCTGTCATGTCAGCACGCATAATGCATATAGTTTTATTTGCCTTGTCTAAGTAGGTTCTATACAAAACAATTATGTCCCCGGCGAACACTTTTCTAGTTCGACGGTTGTTCAAGCCTTCTATCGATAGTATATTGGGTGTTATAAGTTTAGACCTGGTGACATCTTTTGAACATAAAAAGTAATGTGAATGGCAATTTGTATCATTTTTTTAATTTATTTTTTCATAAAGGTACAAGTAGATGCACAATTTGGATGAAGTATGTAGGTCAGAGTTTTGTAACCATACCTCTTAGTCTGCAAATATTTTACTATGTTGGGTGTTTCACTTGCTCTCGTTGATACTTCTTGTGAACTGAAAATCATGTGTTGTAGATGACATCAACATATTTATCATGGCATAGATGAATAAATAACTCAGGATATTTGTTTGGTAAACATAGAAAGAGAATAATGTATGAATCTTTACCTTTGGCCCTTTCATTCTCTTAATGTTGCGAAGATTGACTACTCGTGCCCATGTCACTCGTCCAACTTTTTCTGATGCAAACATGTGTACATTGAACATCAAAACGACTAAATAAGCATATGCATTGTATATTGTTCATAATTGTTCTGGATGTCACATACAAGCTTGAAGGGGATCGAATATGAAATAGTGTGTCAAGAGATAATCAGGTGACGTGAGGGCCCGACGGTCAAATTGTATGTCTTGGAAATTTTGAGTGCAAAAATGAGTAAAATGGAATAGGGCATGATAGGGGAGTCTGTCGGTCAATCTGTATATCACATAACTTTGGGTGTTTCTTGTAGGTCACAGAATAATAGAAGCGCAATCTTGATCCCAGCATCCTGGGATTCTGGCTATCAATTTGTATATCACGGAACTCTAGGTGTTTTTTGCATGACACAGAACAATAGAAGCATAATTTTGAGTCTTCCAGCTTGGGAACCCGCGATCGAAAAAGTGGATAAGTATGGAATGGGGAAGCGGCCGGTCGGACTCATGATATAGAATCATGAGTGGAAATGTGAACCCATGAGTCCTCCAACCCGTGCACCTAGACATTTTTGGAAAAATGACTAAGTAAAGTAACTAGAAAGGGAAAGTAGAGGGGAAAAACAAAGGGGAATTCGGTTAAGTATAGAAGAGGGAAAAAAAGGGATAAAAGAGAGTTTGAAAATTGAAAAGGGGAGGGTAATTTTCGGAAGTGGGAAGTCTCAATAAAGGCCCATTGTTTCCAAATCATCATTTTCTAGTCCAATATTTTATCCACATACTTGTTTTGTGTGTTTGATTATTATCACTATTGGTATACCTTTTCGAAGATTGTACTTCAAATTCCTCTGCTGTGGCATATAAGATTTCATCCCCTTGTCCAATTAGTCTGTTTATTTCAATGTGGCAATGAAGAAAATACAATGGACATGAAGGTAAGTTGGTATGTAGAAAGACATGTAAAAAAATAAATACAGTTCTATTTATTTCAATGTAGCAGTACATAAAATACAGTTGACATGAAGATAAATTATTATGTAGGAAGATATGTAGTATCTACATATAATAAATTAGGTGCAAAGCAGTAGAATAAATATTCAGACAATAAATGAAATACAAAACAATGGAATATAAAATAAGAGTAGAAGCATGCACCTTCATATGTCTTCTTCTACATTTGTGGTTAAGAGTCCTTCGTCTTGTCCAATTATTTTCTTTGTTTCAATGTGGGAACGTACAAAATACAATGAACGTGAATGTAAGTTGGTATGTAAGGGAAAACAAGTAATATGTACATACAATAAATGAGAATCAAAGGAATAGAATAAAAGATAGAGTTAGAAGCATGCACCTTTGTTTTTCTTGATCCATGGTTGTGGTTATATAGAATTTTTCCTGGCCAAAATATATTACAAGCCATAAAATA
>JASDQU010012588.1:183347-198896 GCA_032191745.1 Picea mariana
ATCATAGATAATTAAAGAATATGTATTTAGATGTTTGAAGTATTATGAGTTGAGTGAAGAAAATATAGACTAAGATAGATATAAAATGCGAGTTACATGAATCTTCGTAATGAAGTCTTCTAAACTTGTGTCTCAACATAAGAGAAAAGATTAGAATGAAGCCTTTATGCTATAGTTGAGTTGCATGAGAATTTCAACATAAATAAGTCATTGGAAGGAAAAATCGCAATAATGGGTTTCTCAATTTTCAATTTATAAGACAATGATACATTCCCTCTCAATTTTCAATTTATAAGACAATGATACATTCCCTTCGAGAAATATGTAGACATAAAAAGTGAAACCAAGAAATTCGCTATTTTGAATTCAAGAAATACACAAACATAGAATAACTACCCCATGGGAAGGGAAAAGTGAAACCAAGAAATAATGCAAACATCTTTATAAGTCGGGGATCTTATCACTACTTGATATATCACATTTTGGTATACAGACTTCAATTACCAAGTGTATTCATTTTTTGCTTAGTAGATTTCATAAAGGTATCATTGGCTTGATCATCCATACCATGTGGATGGGGATTCCATGCATAAAGTCTCAAGATTGCCAAATTATGAGGAAAATGGGACAAAATTGTTGTTTTAGGAAACATAACTCCATACAAGATCTAAAATAAGTATGAGACACATAGAGGCTTGCACAATGTGCTAATTTCTCTCATTAATGATCTGAATGTTAGATTCATCACTCAATTTATTACATGCAAGTTAGTTTAGAAGTGCGAGAACGATGAATTCTCTATGGGACAGCTCACATAGCAGAGAGGTGCTCATTAGGGATTAGGATGCACATGGCCAAATTTTTGTAGAGCGAGTTTATTGTATATTATTTAGAGGACTGACACTTGGAGATAACAAATTTCATTATGCACTATTAATTGTTGCTATGATATACTGGAAGGCGCTTAAAGGAAGGGAAGCAAATACAAAGGTAACAAAAACATTCCTTGCACCATTGTATAACATTTCATAGTATTCTAAAGATAAAGAGTATCAAGAGGCCACTAATAGAGAACTTCATAATAGGTAGAGTGGTATGATTCAAGATATGGAAGAAAAATTTGTATTCATGTGTACTTTATTGGATAAGTCAACTGGATATAGTATAGGTGGTTAAGAGGAGAGAAGTTATTAACCTCACCTAGGTTTAAATATGACTTGGAATCCTCTTGTGGGTAGATTCAAATATTTTTACATAAACCTAAGGACTAACTTAGAATCCCATATTTCATTTTTTTTTTTTAATAGATATGTATAAGAATAATTTGAGTGCAAAGAAGAGGAACAACTACAAAACGAAACATGATTGATCAAAAAGAGGAAGTCCAAGAAAAAAAATAAGACTTGGGGTGACAATGAGTATTCCTGGGAACAATATACAATGGAGGAAAGAATAAAGAAGAAAGGAACCTAATGGAACTAGAAACCCAAGAAAATTTTACCAATCATTTTAAGGTTCCAAGATCACCGAACAAGAAATCTTTTCATGAAGGTAAGGAAATCACAAGGGAAAAGGAACCAAACCTCAATGTCCATAAAAGATTAACAAGCCAAAAAATACAACATACATAAGCTATTAGGAGAAGAATAATACATGAAAACACTCCAAATATTCCCAAGTTGCAACCAAAGCTAAAGCAGTAGGATTCCAACTCATCACAACAATAACAAATCGAAGATATATAAGACGTATCAACGAAGTCCCCTCTACCCAAGAAATTACGAAGTGTAACTTCAAGAGCCTTCGAGAATATGGAATCACATTTGAAGGTAACAAATATACTTGAGTTAGAATCGACACACCAACTCCAGAATTGAAACAAATTTTAGAAACTAGAGAGATGTCATGATGAGACAATCCATAAGAAGAAAAGGAGTTAGGGACACCAACAAACATGTCATCTAGTAAGGTTGCATGGTTAAGACAAAAGAGGAGTCTAAGGATGAAAGGGAGTGTTAGTGGTAAGAAGAGTATTGTAAAATTCATCCCACTACTAGTAGCCATACATGATGCTCCTAAACTTGGCACTCAGTTGTTAGAATTACCAAGAACTTAGCATTAGATCTTGTGTTGCCTTTTAAAATCCTAAGATGTAATAATGAGAGAAGATTTCAAATAATTATATAATAGATCTAGGTCCATGGGAGATGCATATTTAAATTTGAGAACTCAACTTATACAGTTGGTAGCATCTCACTATGGATTGGATAGAGAAGTCGAAGACTTATACTTTGAAGCTTCAATATTGACTCTTAAATTGTTTCCCTCTAACCTTGTTGAAGACAATATTTCTATTATTAACCAAGAAAATATAAAAATACTTAAGAATAATATGTAGTTGGAGAACTAATCCGAATTGGATCCTCACCCAAGACATTTTGTGAAATTGCAATAAACTTGTACTTGTTATTTTTATTTTTGTTTGTTTTTTTTTTTGGAAAAATTAGAAGTGGAAGCGAACCATTGTGATGGTTGGTCTTCCAATGGCCACCATTAAATCAATGAAGGCTGAAGTGAGGAGATCAACGAGAGACAAGAAGATAATTGGGGAAAAATCTTGAAGGAGCATAAACAAGAGCTCGAAATGCAGTCTGCTCGAAGTCGATGGACGAAGGAGTTGAGAAGCCTGTCCACACTGAGTGACGATGTGCAGAAGGCATAGTTATCTACAATGTATTCTTGTGAGTAACAATGCATGAGATTTTTTATTTTGCATAGCTCACGCCTTTTGTATAATAAACCTCCATTCATTTAAGTTTTCGTTGTTCTGGTTCATTATGTGTAATCTACTCTATGAAAGTTAATTGTGGAACTATGAACTGCGTGAACTATGAAAAAGGGAAAAAAAGTAAAAAAGATATTGCATTGATGCAGGAACAATTGATTGGTAACCCAACTCACCATGGCATCAAAATCCTTGTATTTGTCTTGGCCCTTTTTGTGGGCATTCATTATCAGCTACATTGATTTTTGGTTTATGGGGATTGATAGTTGAACCATGAATTTTGGGTTTTCCTTAACTAAAATGTTGTCAGTTCAAAACCCTGAGGGCGTATTGTTGAGCGTCCCATAGAGCAATTTAACCTGTAGAATTTAAAAGAGAATCACTCAACCCTCAAGTGGCTTGGATTCATTAATTCTAATGGTGAGTGTAATTGGAAGGTCATGTTGGGCCCTTCGTTTTGTTGTCAGAAGTTGTGCAAGGAATGCTACAGTCCCAATTTTGGTCAAACAGAAGTTGCACAAGTCACAAAAGAGATGGACAATAGAATGAAGAAAGAAACTGAAAACGGTTGGAAGTAAGGACAACACAACACCAACATGAAGAAAGAAGTTACAACAGAACAAGAAAATAAAGCATGCGAAGTCTCAAACCTGAAAAATCCCAATTGGCTTATATATATGGGATGAATATGATTGTAAAGGGTTCAGATAGTTGCTTAGATGGTTGTTGGAATGAGTTCGAGTTCTGTGTTATTGTCCATTTTGGGTAAATGTTAGATAGAGTTCTAAGAGTTTGGGTTTTGAAACCAGACCAAGGTTGTAGCAGAGTCATGTCCTGTTGTAATGTTAGAAGAGCAAGGGTTTGGGTTAACCTTGTTTCTCAGCAGCATAGAGTCTTGTTGTTAAGATTTGGCATGACCGAGCTGTGTCTATATCTGAGTAGAATCATGTAATTGAGAATATCCATATGATGTTAATACAAAGAGAGACCCAAAATTTGAAATTATTGTGTCTGTTTAGATTCAGATTATCTTGAATGTTTCTTTGTATTATCTTTATGTCAGATCTTCTTAATTGGATATAATTTCTTTATGAATGCAACAAAACTTTGTTTTCTTTAATCTGTGCTAGGAATATCCTTAGATCATGTGGATTTGTCTAAGTATTCTTCTTACCCTTCCCTATTTTCCTTGTCTTGGTTGCGCTTCGGGTGAGACTTCTTCCCTTCAAGGAAGATGAAAATTCCAATGCTCTAGAATACTTCGGTACCTTTTGCTGGTAACCTGAAAAGGGCACTGGTCTGATCAATTCCGCGCCAACAAAATGGTTCCATTGTCAGGACCTGCTTCAAGAGAGAACCTATAGGGAGAATGCTTCCACATATCCACCAATCCGATATTCACCAGTGGTGGGAGATAAATTGTGACGTCTTGATATGGAAAGAAGCAAAGTTGCGAGGTAAATCTATGAAAGATACAAAAGAGTTTATATTTTACTCAGAAAGATCAAGTGACCAGTACGATATATTCAAGGTTAAATTTTTGGAAGAACTGTTCCATTGGATAGAGATCCTTCAAGAAGCTCTGGAATTCCAATAACGAGTCAAGAAGACCTGTACTTGGGATACAAAAAATATTGCAACACTTCATCGACTGGATCGCCCGATCACGCGAGCATTTGATTTTTGGGTCGATACAACTCTAGAAGGATACATGATCTAGTTTGCAGCTGAGAACCACTAGTATTTTTCAAGGGCAGAAGTGGATTTCAAGAAAGACTCACAGGGAAGACTATTGAGAGAAATTCCCCTATGGATTAAGGTATTCTTGATGGAGGAGGGGATGTTGACCATCTACCCGATTGAGATGACTACCTAAACACCCACACTTGGGGTGGGGTGATTTTGGGGTGGGATCATGGCCTAAGAAAGGGGAGAGGGTTCCTTGATAAATGGGGGAGCAACAAGAAGTGGAGGCAAGGAACGAGTGATCCTTGAAAAGAGATGCCATAGTTGAGAAGTGGTGGTGCGGTAAGATAAAGAAAGTAGTAAAGCAATCTGAGGTGTTGAGGAAAGAACTAGGACCAGGAGAAGTTGATGAAGGAAAGGTGGAAGAGTTGAGGAAGATGAGAAAACAAGGAAGACTAGATAGTCAAATACTAAGTGAGAGAGAAGCACAGAGAGAAAGAAGTCCCCAATAGGGTGGACAAGAAGAAGAATGTGTAGAAGCAAGATAAGATCAAGCCGACATGGATCTTGCAGAAGAAATAGAATATTCATCTCCGATACCAGGAAATATTAGGAACCTAACCAAAGAGACCACTCCAGAGGATGAGAATGAGATCCCCCAGATCAAGGAAACCCACCCAGAAGCCAGTGGAACCAACCCCGAATCACCCGTCCCACAAGTGTCTTCTATACCAGTGGTAAATTTTGTACTACCTTCTTATTCTATTCCTATTTCAATTCAATCAGTTGGTCAGTCACAACCGATGAGCATGAGTACTGGGAGGATATTGGGATCCCCTAGTATATCACAACCAGGACCATTAGGGTTTATTTTAATAGGAGCAGTAAGATCAACAATGGATGGAAACACATGAGGATCAGTCACTCTATACCCATAATTTTGGGGTAAAGGAGACGAGGATGTTGAGCAGCATTGGTTTCTATGTGAAGCGATTTGGAGGTCCAGAGGGACTCTAGATGCAAATAAACTAATTGAATTCCAGACTACCTTGAGAGGTCATTCTCTCAAATGGTACATGAAGGCTATTGAGCTAGGAGGAGCACAAGTACAGGCATTAACAGTTGGCCAATTTTGGACAAAATTCATAGCAGAGTTTAAGCTACCTTAGTCAAAACAACACGCTCTGACTGAGTTGCATGAAATTCAACAGAGGGAAGGAGAATTGACTCGGGAATATAGTCAGAAGTTTAAGGATGCTATTGGGAGGCTAGCGCATCCAATTCATGAATATCATCAGAGAGAGTGGCATTTCCATGGATTTCTATCTCTGACACGAATTTCATTAACACAACAATGGATAACCTCATTGACAGATGCCTTTGAAAAATCAATGAAGATTGAAGCCATGGAAGGATATCCAGGGAGCCTAAGGGTGACCAGAACCCCAATAGATGAAAAATTGTTGCAACTACAAGGACAAATATCGCCACTGACAGAGAAGATTCAAGAATTGACGATACCTAGACCCGGACGACCGCAAGTCTGGTGTACCAGATACTACATAGAGGGGCACGTGGAAAATAAATGTCCACATATGAGGGGAATGGGACCTCCTCACAATCCAATGGGACCCTCATCAGGAGCCACGGGAGGAGTTGTGCAAATATTTGTGAATTTACCATTCCATACCCCAACCTTGTATCATTCCTTCCTAGAAAATCAAGCATCGCAATCAGCTGAGTATTGCGAGATCTGTCGAATTCATGGGCATGAGGCAAGGAAATTCCCTATTATTTAGAATTATTCTACAGTATTGAATACTGTACATTGTGATTTATGCGCATATACCATGCATGCTACAAATCAATGTAGAGCATTGGATGCATTTGCAGACAAATTGGATTGAACATCATTCAGGGTGAATGAAACCCCTCAAGGACTAGGAAGGGGCCGAGGAGGTGGAGATGGAGGAGACTTCAGAGGAGGAAGAACTGAGGGAAGAGGACCAAGTATATTCTACAACTGTGATGATCAAGGTCACATGGATAGGGATGGTGCTCTCATTGCAAAACCAATGCATAGGAAACTGAATATTGCCCAGAGCTAATTGCGAAATGGGAAGATCGGGCACATCAACAAGGAGCCAACTTCATTGGTTCAAAAATAAATAGGGAATTCAAGGGAAAACTACCCAAGATTAATATCATTACTCGCGGAGGAGAAAAGTCTGGAACATATGCTAATGATTTGCCTAAGATCCAGAAAGCAACGCCCAAGGAGGAAAAGTATGACCCTCTAAAACATCAGTTATTATTTAAAGATGGAATAGAATTTTCCAGAGTATCCCTGGCCCTGAAATAGAAGAAAATCCCCCTCAACCCACCATTTATCCGAAGATTGTGAAATTCCCTACTTCTCCCCCTACACCCTAAAGCCCCATAATCCCGATGATACAACCTGACCAATCACAAAATGTAGTCAACCTTTGGTTTCAATTATTTTTTGATATTCTTGGGGAAGACCAACTGGCAGATAAGTTGCGCAATTCCTTGTATCTAGTCCTAAGAACAGAGGAATCCCCGGGATCTAGAATAATTACTAATCTTCCAGAGAAGAATAGTCAGAGACTGCAAACAAGGAAAATATGAACTGGGAAAGAGTTTAGACTAGCAACCCAGCTAGATGAGTTTGAGATTAAGGATGTTATGTTAGATCTAGGATCTGATGTTAACATATTTTCTAAAAATACTTGGGAAGCTTTAGGAAAACCCCAGTTGACATATTCCCAATCCAATTGAGAACGGCCAATCAATATTGTATTTTCCCAATAGGAAGGCTGGAGAATGTGGAGATAGATGTTGCGAGAGTAAAGACTATAGCTGATTTTGAGGTGATCGAAATCATGGGGGATAAGCACCCTTATCCTGTAGTACTTGATGTTGTTCCTGAGATCGATTCTAAGGCTCAAAGAATAATGTCAGGCATCAAAGGTTTTAAATGAAATGTTTTTATGAGTGTTTTTTCTACCTTCGGTTTTCTAAGAAATAACATTTAAATGAAATTAATGATAATACACTATAGAGGATGCATATCGTTATCCAAGTCACAATTATAATGTCGAATGATGTAGAAATATTTACAAAACTGTTAAAACAAAGTTAGGTATCAATTACAAATAAGTCTCACCTTGTTTGCAGTAGAAGAAAAGTAGAAGATACACCCTTGAACATGATATAAAAAATGCAGTAATTCACACAGATCACATGTCTTGTTTTACTCATAGTAGTAACAAAGGAAAATTTGTTTACTGAATGAAGCACTGATATAATATGATTGCAGTAGATGTAGTACTAAATTTCAATCAATCACTCTTCAAGAATTACAAACAGAAATTCAAAGAAATGGAAACACAGAGGGAACACATAACTCAAATTGAACAAAACTTAGAATCTTTGTCTTCACTTGTATTAATACTTAAAGGAGTTTCTATTTTACATTCAGCAATAAGAAACCACAAATATGTCTTAAATCTATCTATTTATACAAAAATTGTCACAACTAAAAACCATTGGACTTCCCACAATATATGACTAAAAATAGAATACATCCGAATAAAATAACATGTAAATATTGTTGAGTTTTGTCGCTGCTTCCTGTATCTCTTCACCTTCTTGTAGATGCGCTCGTTTTCCTTTGACATTTAAGTTGGGTACACATGTCCATTAGGGCCGTCGCAATCATTCAACTTAGTTTCTTTTCCATTTAATCTTGTCACCATCTGTCCCTTCGGGTGTGTTAACTGGGATAAGGAATTGCAGTTGAAGGCATGGGTGGGGGTAATTATATGAATAGCTCAGTGTTGGTGCTATGGGATGGCTAACGGTTACAGGAAAGAGTAATTGTTCGCAAAAATAATGATGGGGGAACAAGTATCCAATAGGGAGGTGGGATGAGTGGATGCAAGAATGTGGGTGGTAGGGATAGGCAGGGTAAGTGATGGTTGGAGGGTGAAAGTTGGAGTGGGTGGAGAAAGTGGAAATTGTGCATGCTTGTTCATTTTCTCCCAGCTACACTTGCTTTTCCATGTTCAATGAATTGGGTGCACCTGTCCATCAATGCTACCATGAATCTTGAAGGCTCGATCCTTTCATTCAATTTGAAGGAAAACATCTTCTTTTGTATTTGGGGAAACTTCTCCTCGACCTTGTTCACTTCTTGGACTATGACCTGATTTAGTGAACTTGGATTAACCAACCATTAATTGATTTTAATTAGATCAATCTGGATCATCTCTTGGGTGGCCGCCTGATTATTTTCCTTGTTCTTTCTAGAGCTTTGTTGGTTCATTTCTATCTCAATCTTCCCCAAGGCTTCCGAGAAATTACTCCCTTCGAATTCAATCAACTTTTAATTTAGTGAAGATAATTCCTCTAGACAAGCCTCTTTTACATCTCTGGAAAGTTTATTTTCTTCTTTCAAATTTGTTTCCCAGTCTTTTAGGGCCATTTCACCTCTTACTTGTTTAGGATGAGAGAGAAGGGTAATACCAAGGGAATTATCTTTTTGCGTCCATATGAGAACCTCTTGAAACTTAGATCAGGCTACGCAGGCCTCTTTTTCCTTGACATAAATATTTTTTAGAGAAAGGTCCACTGCCTTATAGCATTTCTAAATAGTATCAACTTTCTGATAGAGCTCTTGCTGGGAAACTTCCAGCCTCTCATTTATTTTCGATGCTTGATTTTTGAAGGCCAAAATATCTATCATGGTGTTCTCTGTTAGATTCAATCTAGCCTGCATATTCTCTATCGACTCGTCACACTGAGTGACCAAACCTTGGCTGGTCTTTGAACTCTGGTAGACCAGCTCAACGTTATCATGTAACTTCTTAATTTGATGCTGATGACTAGCCCTAATTTGTTCCATGTCTTGGTTCATCCTAATTCTAACAGCCTGCTCTGTACTATATATCTCACTCTGCAATTTCTCTACGGAGAGGAATTTCGGTTGCAGTTATTCGATTAAATTGTCCACTGATCATTGATTGGGAGTGGAAAATCCCCTAGTGAACTTGCAACTTCTTTCGCAAACTTGGGACCATCATGGTATTTCCCATCATACACCAGTCTTTGCCTCTTAGTGATTACTCCATCCTTTTGGTGAGATTCTCTTTTCACGATAGATTTTCGCTTCATGCTGAAAAATAAATCTGAGGGAGGCATCTCTTTAGGTAAGATAGGAGTAAGATCACCTACAAAAGTGAGTTCGGAACTAGGATTTCTGAAACTAGTCTATAAGAGGGTTAATGATGTAATAGGAGACATAATTTATGTGGAAGGTTCTTGTCATGTTGTATTCGGAGTGCTAGAAGGAGTAGCTGGTGTTGAATGAGGAACAACTTGTCCAATATTCATGAAGGCTTCAAACCGAGATAACACATGTGGATCATTCAGTCTTGACAATGATGCTCTTATTTCATGAAATAACACTTCTGCGCTTTTTGGGACTTCCTCAACTTTGTGCTTAGCAGAGCAACTTGGCTCAGATATTTTAGGTCTAGCTCCCTATGAAGGAGGCGTGGGATTTGACTCTCTTTGCAATATCTTTGGTAAAATATTTTGTTTGTGTTTTTGAAAGCGGAGGAAACCAACTTGTTGGTCAGGAAGCAGGGTCTGGAATCTGCTTCGGACTTCCTCATACGATCTAACTCCCCTGAAAATTTTATCATAAGGATAATTCTCATGGATGTATCACTTCATGTTAAAATGAGCCAGATAATTTTCCAATATCTTATGTGGATCATGCTTCTTGAACTCGATGTCAACTAATTTGACATCTTCCATGGTCGTGGCCTCAATTTTAGAATGACCGAAATCAAATAGTGTGAACATGCCAACTTCAATGGGGAAAGTTGGACAAACCTTTTTCTGAGCTGCTTTCAACTCCTTGATGATACCTCCTACTACTACCTGGTATGTTACTTCTCTGCACACCATCCTGTCGAGTAAAACCTGTGGAAGGGCATGAGGAGGAGTGGAACAACCAAATACTCTTATATAGGAGGAATTCTCCTCAATGAACCAGTCTGTAAGTTTTCCTAAGTTCCCCATAATCCTTTCTGAAATCCAAGGCGGCGGGTGACCATAAATAGATATATTAACATGCACTACCATGTTGTGACAAATTTCGTAAAAGATATCTTTGGCGTTCTCCTCCAATAATTTGGAGTGATAGAAATGAATTGGCTCAGAACTAGTCCGGGTTGAACTCCAGTTCTTCAGGGGGAAAGGGATCATGAAAGAAATGGAATCCATAACATATGTCGACATGTAAAAGGAGCCAGGCTGCCCTTTTGATTTTGTTGATTTATACTCAACGATTTCCTTGGACAAATTATCAGATAGCATTTTGGCCCAATTGAAGGTATAACCCTTGGCTACTTCATTCATGATGACTACCCACTCAACTGAGAAATGTGTAGGGTTCTTCTTCCCAAACATGCGATAGAGCATCATGGCTACATACAACATGTGAGTGTCTAAAGACGTCGTGGCGTACATACTATGAGCGTTGACTCTAAATTTTTTCGGATGTCCCCGCCAGGTATTGACTATATCATGACCATTTCTAGCATAATGGGTGCATTCCTTTCTCTCAAATTCTAGAATAAATGTGGCATTGTAAGTGTATTTAGGGGTAGGGGAAATCTTGTACAACACTTGTAGGTTCTCTGGTCGGAAAGAGCTGACGATGACCTGCTGGTGGTTGATGATGCTCCTGGTTTGGAAGTCAACATGCTCCAAAGCCCAATTTATCATATCATTGTAGGGTATGATTCTTGTCCGTTCAATGATATTATGCATTTTCGATTGTGCTACATGTATAAGCTTAGCTGTAAAGGATTCATCGTATTCTTTGGCAGATTTTTCTAGACAGTTAATGATCTCATGCTCTAAGACATCAAAAACCTGCTTCCAAGTTTTAATGGTATCCACAACTCACGAAGTTGTGTATGATAGAAAATCTGCATTTGGATTTGAATCATCACCTGATGCGTCAAGATTCTTTGTAACTTTTCGTGGTTCCATGATCCTCAAGGAAACCAAATTATCCTACCTATGACGAGAGAAGTCTGTAAGATTTACACTGAGTAAAAACTACTAATTGCAAATGGTAAAAACGATTTTGAAATTCGAAATCCTTTATTCAAAAAGTTTATCGATCTTCGTATAGTTCTACTGAAGAAGAATTTATTAAACTTAACGGGATTAATTACCTGGTGATTCACAATCTTGATTTGAAATCATTAACCTTAACCAATCATAAATGTCATTAATACTTCGATGGTTCACGTTCAAAAGTTTTGGATGTGACATGGTGGAAATCTCCCGAAATCTGAATTCAAGGAGGAATTAATCTCTGTGTAATCACTTGTATTTCTTAATTAATCATGTTTTAAAAATGTTGTATTAACTTTAAGTATTTCGAGAGTTTGGAATTCAAAATTTCTGAATATAACACAAGGGAAAATTTCTGAATTCTGAAACTGCGAAGTGATTAATTAAAACTTAATCATGACTAATTAAAACCGTTAATTGTTTTATTAATTCCTTGAAAACCCTTTTTACTTTTTGTAATCACTTTACTTCGACGCTTTGATAATCCGGGGATTGTGAAATAAAAAATCCCCAAAAAGCAATCTCTCCGAGTGACGTGGAAGGGAAAGAAAGGTGTCATGTGTCACTTGAAAACATGTAAATTATCTGACGTAAATGTCAAAAGTAAGTGCCTCGTGTCAACACAAGAAAATATTTTTTAAAAGACACATGTCCTATGAATCGTGTTCGTAAGTCCTTTAGGAAAAGTCACGAGTGGATATCTTTGGGACTTCAGAGTTTTAGGGTTTTCATTGTTTAGATTTGTTGGAATACCCGAAGCGCGAAGCGGTCGTTGAAGGATTTCTTTTAAAACTCAGGCGGCTCCAAAACTTCAGATGTTATTAGGACCGTTCAATCAAATTAGAGTAAATCATTGATGATATATGTCGTAAGCACCTTATTGATAAATAACAACCCATGGATTTAAAAGGTCGCTTTCTAAGTTTTTTTCTTTTTTTGATAAAATTCATTTTTAAGAGGTAAATATATAAAGCTCAAAAGATCAAAATTATGCTTGTTCTAACATAGGCTCCATCTGGGGATTGTGGCTCCCTATGAGGCATGAAAGAACAGTAGGCCAAGTGTCTTTATTGGGTAAATGGAGTCATTATTTCTTTTTGGAAAACATTTTCCAGTTTTATTTAAGAATTAATCATACATAGGAAAACGAACTTAACCAAATCTCAAAAAACCTTCAAAACATACTTAATTATTTATCTCAAGTTAGGATATTTAAAATTTCCCTTTACTAAAACTGATTTTATAATTTTTTAAGATAATCAAAATAACTTTAACTAAAATATCAATCTTCGACCGACTTTGTTTGCTTCAAGGTTAAGAAGATGTAACAATTTATTTAGGGAATCCCTATTTGGTTCAGGATATAAATATCACCGGAAAGAGAACTAGATATTAGAGTATGACATGTAGATATGTATGACGGACTTTCAAATATCATAGATATTTCTTCACTACCAACGAGCCTATTCAGTACCTTGGTGAAGTTATCTACTTCTCCCATTGAATTTCCTTTCACCACTTCAATTAACATTTTTGCATTTGGTTGAGATGAGGGAAATCAATATATGAATTTTCTTTCATTATCTCTTTTGGACAAGATGGGGGAAATCAAATTATGAATTTCCTTTCACCTTCTATTTTATATTCTAATATTTTGAAGTGGGGGCAATCAATATGTATGTAACATACAAGGGATGATATCTGTTTAATTTTTTTGAAAAGAAGGTTCGTCAACAATTTTAAGAATACTCTGAAACTAACTTTCTTCCAATTTTCAATACACCTTCGCCTATAGGAATTTTTTTTAGGGGATCTTAATCTTTCAAGGATAAACCTTGAGTGAATTAGTCAGTTTAAAGTCCGATAGAAGAGCTAAAATTATCAGGATTAGCCTAGACATACTGTTTTCAATTAAAATCAAAGGAATATAAATATTTTCGCCTAATCTCGTTTTGAAAATATGTTTTTAAGTTCTTAGAGTCAAGGTAAGTTTCTTTCTTTATATGAATACTAATAAAGGATAAAGAAAATCTGAAGTGGGTAGGGACTTGGGGATAGGTAAAATAACCAAATCGAGGATTCGGAGGATCTGACACAAAACATCCTATCCCACACAATTTTGTGACTTTAGTTCAGATTTCTTTCGATTTTATTTATTTTTATTTTATTTTTATTTCAGAGATGGTTTTATAATTTATCAGCATGACACTTTAAGTTGCAGTTTTATACCTCTCTGATTCTTAGGTCAGGTGATAATATTATCATGACAAAAACTTCCTTCACATTCATTTCAAATTTTATTTGAACTATAAGAGTAGGAACTCATACCTTATTTTCCCTTTGAACTTTCAACAAGGCCGATTATTAATTTATCACCTATTTTTAGATAAATCGAGTGTCAAATATTTATTTGTCTTCATCTCTTGTTCAACAAGATATATTCTGCGAGAGGAATAAAATGCAAAAAGTCAGATATATTCTACGAGAGGAATAAAATGCAAAAAGTCAAAAAACCCTGTAGAATAGAGATGATATGTTGTACAAACGTTTTTTTATTTTTTGTTCAATGATATCAAGAGATCATAAATTTATTGAAAATATTTACAAAATATGATCAATTGAATTGGGTAATTTACAAAAGAAAAGAACAATTGAAAATCAAAATGCCAATGTCAATCTAACTTGATATATACAATGGAAATCTGAAATGTAGCTACTACATGAAATGTTTTAAATAACGTCCATTGATAGGAGCGTCAAGAATTTCTCCATCAAAATTTTCCAGTGAGAATGAATTTTTTCTGTCAACAGCTGCGATTTTGAATGGTCCAAACCAGAGATGATCGAATTTTCCATGTTTCCCTACATATTCCTTTCTAGCTTCCCATTTTAAAACTAAATCACCAGGAAGAAACTCCCTGTCTTTGGATTTTTTATCAAGAAGGGATTTCATATTATCCTGGTACTTTTTAAGCTTATCATCCACTTATACTCTGTTCTGTTGAACTTCGATGATTTGATTCATTCTTATCATAACGTCATTTGGCTCTTCGTTTGCATCCTGCCAGAGTTTCATCACGGGAAGGGCAAGATTAAAAGGAAGGATAACGTCAATGCTGTAAAATAATTGGGAAGGAGACATACCTATAGATTTATTGGTGCCAATTAGGTTTTCCCATAAGGCGTACTTTAAGTGAATATGCCAATATTTTTTATTTTCAGTAAAAAAATTCTTGATTATAGTCATTAGACTCTTGTTAGATGATTCAACCAACTCATTCCCCTGAGGATAATAAGTTGTAGAATGACCTACAATAATATTGTATTTCTGACAAAAATTGATCATTGCCATAGATCTAAAATTCTGAGCATTATCAGTAACTATTTTTCTAGGACAACCAAATCTTGTTAGGATGTTTTCTTCCAGAAAGTTTATTACTACATAATATGTATCATTCCGAGTTGAGATGGCTTCAACCCATTTCGTAAAGTAATTGGTAGTGGTTAAAATCCATTTATGTTGAGCACTTCACTGTGAATGGAGTTCTCCAATGAATTCTAGGCCCCATTGTTGGAAAGGAGCTTCAACTTTCACTTGAATTAAAGGCAAGGTGAGGAGATTTTTCTTACCAGCAAATAGTTGGCATGATTTGCAAGCTATGACCCTTTCATTTACATCAGTAAATAAATTTGGCCAATAATATCCCGCCCTTAAAATATTGTAAGTTGTTTCTCTCCAGGCATGATGTCCTCCGCATACTCCTTCATGAAATTCATCAATGACACCTTTTGTTTCAGGTTCTGTTAGGCAACATAACAGGAAACCCATAGGGTCTTCCATCACAACTTGCCATCAACAATGAAATACTTAATTTCATGTAGTTTTAAAGTTCTTTCTT
>JASDQU010012588.1:199195-218386 GCA_032191745.1 Picea mariana
TGAAACAAGATGTATTTAATTGAATTCATTGGTACATAAGAGATTATTTTGGAATGCAAGACATATGTTCTGAAATCCTTGAGAGCCTTCACCATTGCATAAGCTTGTTTTTCAAGAATATCATACCTTAGCTCTGCATCCCTGAGGCTTTTGTTGAAAAGGCTATTGGTTGTTCGAATCGTTCTTCGTTATTTTGAAGGAGCACTTCTTCAACAATATGCTCAGAAGAGAAAGACAAGATTATGAATTCTTTAGTATAGTCTGGACTTACCAACACTGGTGCTTCTCCTATAACTTTCTTAACACGCTCGAAAGACGCTTTGGCTTCTGCAGCCCATTTTACTTCGCTGTCTATTTTTAGCATATCTGTAATCAATTTGATTATTTCAACAAAGTTAGGAATAAATCTCTTAAAAAAATTGATCTTACCTAAAAAATATTGAATCTCTTTTCTATTTATAGGAATATTAATCAGGTCAATACCCTCAACTCATTTAGGATCAACCTTGATTCCATGTTTTGAAACTATATGACCTAAAATTTTACCTTCTTGCATAGCAAAGTGTGACTTTTAGGGTTAAGAGACAAACCAAATTTTATGCATTTTTCAAAAGTCTGTATGAGGTGCATCAAATGTTCTGCATCAGAATTGGAAAAAACTATCAGATTGTCTATATAAATAACAACAAACTTGTCCCTCTCACCAATGAATGTGATATTCATTGCTCTGTGGAAATTTGCTCCTCCATTCATTAAACCAAAATGAATTTTATCATACATAAAGGTTCCCCATGGAGTAGCAAACACTTTATTTTCTCTATCGTCTTCATAAAAAACGATCTCATTATATCCTGAGAAACCATCAACCATAGAAATTTTGTTATCCCCTACTACCTTCTCTAAAAAATGGTCCATCTTTGGGAGAGGGTAGTTATCTTTAAGAGAAGACTGATTTAAGTTCCTAAAATCAATGCAGAGTCTTATTTCATTGTGCTTCTTTCTAATAGAACCAATTGGGCCACCCATTCAGAGTATCTGAGGGGAACGATGATTTTTGCATCAAATATTTTTTTAACCTCGTTTTCTATAACTAGCAGAAGAATTGGGTTTATCTGTCTGAGATTCTTCCTGAAAGGTTTAATACCATGTTTTAAGGGAATCTTTTGTTCAATAAAAGAAGCATCATAAGTTTTTAAATCATCATAAGATCATGAAAAAACATCTTTATATTGTTTAAGTAACTCACTGTATTTACTTTTTACTTGTGCCAGAAGATATTTTGATATTTTGACCATTTTGGGATTTTCATTAGTTCCCACGTTAAAATATTCAACTTCTTTGGGTTGAGGTCACAAAGTAGACTTTAAAGGTATATCATCCTGGTCAAACAACCTTTCTAAGGGGATCAGGCCTCTGGGAATTTGATTGTTTTTAAGTAAGAGCATGCGGTGGTTTGCAATCTTATCTTGGAACTTCTCTGGGTTTTCTCCTTCCTGCATAATCCAAGTAGGATCGTTTTGATTTTCTTGATCTATGTGGGTCTTAGAAAACTCATCAACCATTTCCAGGAACTGTTTGATTTTTTCATCATCTTCAAACACTTTCGAGTGTTGAACATTTTTTGGAATCGAAGTTCTATGTCTCTTCTCATTGTGATATTTCAGCTTCAAAACAATCGATGGTACAAAAGTCGCAACAACTTTGGCTAAAGAATCAATTTGTTGATTTTGCATTCTAGGGATAGAGTGAATATTAAAAGACAAGAAAAAATTCTCTATTAGATTTCAGACATAATTTCTATACGATCTCAATCTTGGATGCTTATCTTGATACTGTTGTTTTATTTGTTTTACATGAGCTCAACATCTCCATAAACTATCAAATGTTTGATTTTTAATTTTCTTGCAGCTTCTAATACTAAAACTAAAGATTCATATTCACAGACATTATTGGTATAATCAACATCCCATTCTAATATGTAAGAGAAAGGAATAACACACTCATCTCATGGTGCCACGAATTAAACTCTAGCTCCTACTCCTTTACAGGATGAAGCACCATCGAAGAACATTTTTCACATCCCTTCCCTAACATTTATATTTTTCTTTGAAATTTCTATTTTTTGATTTTCTTCTTCTATACACACTTCAAAATCATCATCTATAGATAATATATAATTTCCTAAGTCTTGATATGCAACATAGACTGGGTAGTTATTGGAGTTTTAAGGGTCACTTACAATATACGCCAGTCTAGTTTCTCTGTACAGTCGAGTAAATTGTCCACCAAAAATTGGAATTGTAGCATAGGTCATGTCTATCTGAACCGATCCTCCTATCTTGGCACCCAAATATTTGGATAGAAGAATAACATACTTGGCAGGAACTTTAGCAACAACCACATCCATAAGGATACTTTTCATAGGAACCTGAGCAATATTTACCACTAAATCTTTAATCATACTCAGACACTTAACCTTTCTAGAATCAAAAGAGTATAAATCTTGATAAAGTCTGGTAATTTCAAGGCCTAATTTTTCCATGATAATCTTAGGAATTAAATTATGCGAGGCTCCTGAGTCTAACATGCAATTGTGAAGTAAATGATCATGTGCAGTCAATGTAATATAGAATGAGGAAACATAATATTTATTGCTTTCAATGTGTGGTCTAAACATGATTGTAGGTTTTTCATCCTGCAAATTGATAACATCATCTTGACATTCCGCTTCAGAGAAATTTATTTCTCTAGCGATTTATTTTTTATAGATTGGGTTCCCAGTGAATTCGACTAGAGGCATCGTAATTTTAATTTTATTAATTTCATTCTCTTAATTGAAAGTCCCAATTGGTTTCTCAATTTCCCTGGTTTGAATTTCAACTTCGTTATTTTTGGGCTTCTTAGTTTGTACTGCTTTCGTTTCAACTTGCTTTGTTTGGGCAGCTTGCATCTTAGTTGATGGTTTTGTAACTGCTACCTCATTTGCTTTGTTTCATGATAAAATATTTTTCGGTGGAATATTTGTAGAAATTTTTTCTCTTGGCCTCAAATCATATTTATGTTGAAGCTCAACCATTATTGAGTCAGCGAGACCTTTGTATGTAGAGTCCCCCAGATTGTTGATATTTTCATCATTGTTAAACAAAGATTCCAGATCTAAGGATTTCTCATAATCCTTCTTGGTTAGATGAGGCTCAAGATCATCATCGTTGAGGTTTTTTAGATCTTCCTCTAATTCCTCGTAATCTTTCACCTCATCTCTCTACATGAAATTTTCAGTTTTAAATGGAGCTTGAATATTTTGATCCTCATTTTTTATTTTCCTTTGTTGTATATGAGGATTAGGGTTTCTCCTGAATTGATTCCTAACGTGTGGATCAGGTTTGGCTTGCTCTATTTCCATCCTGGAAATTTTGTTCGATAAATATTTAATAATTTTATCCATCTCATCCATTTTTTCTTCTGTAGTTTTTCCAGACCCAGAGGGTCGTGTATGTTCTTTGCAATGCTTGGGTTCTCTTGCTTCCATATCAACTTTAGTTTTCAACTTCTCGGATTCCATCATATTGGATTCGATCTCTATAGAATCATCTTTCATCCCCACTAAAGTAGTGGATCTTCTTTCTCTCAAAAGTATAGAGAAATCAGAATCAAAAGCCCCTGCAAAAGTGACTTTTGCAGCTGGTTGAGAAGGCTTAACTTCGGTTGGGATTTTGTGATAAAGCTTATTAAATCTTTGGATAAATTATAGGATGGATTCAAAATTCTTCTTTCTCAAGCCTCCAAATTTGGTTAAGTAATACAAATGATCTTTTTTCTTGCCCCATTGCCTTAGGAAGGAAGTTTCTAGATCATTATATGATTGTATAGAAACTACTGGAAGTCCTTTGAACCAAGTTCTTAACCGTCCTTCAAAATGTTGTTCCAACAATATCATGTAAACGTCCTTGTGCTCAATGCCAATAATATCATCAAACTGATAAAAAAAGGCTATATATTTTGTTGTTGTTAGATCCCCTTATCCTGTGAATTTAGGGAGGATCTTCATGTAATTTTTGGGTAAATCATGTAGGACAATAGGAAGTACTAAGGGATCATATCTAGCGACGACCTTGGAAAATATCCTAGGGGGTTGATCTTGTCCACCAACCCCTGCACCTCTAGCACCAACATCTCTAGCACTGGCCATTGAAAGTCTAGGAGACAGAATTCGAGGGCTAAATAAGAGATTTTCAAAAACTTCGAAAGACTGATCTACTGATCTTTCGACTCTAGAAAAATGATCATGAGAAGATGGAAGATCTATATGAGGGGGAAAAGTAAAAATTGAGCTCAACTCTTCAGGTTTAGCTTAAGTATAGATAGGGGAAGTAATGAGGGATGAATCTGAATAAAGAAGATAATATTCAGGATTTTTGAAAACAAAAACTTTTACTTCGGGAAGAGAAAGGATCATCTAAGTACTAACGATAGTGGGGATTAAAATGGTTCCTTTGTTCTCACTGGTAAATGTATCTATCAATGAAACAGGGATGGTCTGGTCAATCTCAAATTTTATTTCAGGAATAATTACCTCTGGGGTTTCGAGCTTAATTTCAGGTTTACTTGTTGATGCTTCTACAGAATGAACTTGTTTAAAACTTTATTTAAGAGTTAGTTCTTCAGCGGTGCTCTTAGCATTAACTTGCGTAATTCTAGGTTGATGGACCTTACTTGCTGATATAGAAGTTTGTCTGAGATATACCTTTGGTTTCAACAATTTTTCGAGATCCGAAACTGGCGTAGTCTGCTTTTCATTTGGGTTTTTCCTCATATTCTTTCGACCGAATGTGAGTTTTTTCTATGGTGGAGTCGTCATGTGAAAGATGAAGTAATATTTATTCATGTATTCAATCTTTGTTCACCCTCAAAGACCAAAATTTACCTTGTTCTCTGAGGGAAAATGATTCTGTTACTTTGTCCCCGACAACGGCGCCAAAAAGATGTTGTTCCAGAGATCGATTCTAAGGCTCAAAGAATAATGTCAGGTATCAAAGGTTTTAAATGAAATGTTTTTATGAGTTCTTTTTCTACCTTCATTTTTCTAAGAAATAATCATTGAATGAAATTAATGATAAGACAGTACAGAGGTTGTATATCATTATCTGAGTCACAATTATAATGTCGAATGATGTAGAAATATTTAAAAAACTGTTAAAACAAAGTCAGGTATCAATTACAGATAAGTCTCAATATGCACCCTTGAACAAGATATAAAAATGCAGTAATTCACACAGATCACAGGTCATGTTTTATTCAGTAATAACAGAGAAAAATTTGTTTACTGAATGAACCGTTGATATAATATGATTATAGTAGATGTAGTAATAAATTGCAATCAATCATTACAGAAAGAAATTCAGAGAAATGAAAACATAGAGGGAACGTATAACTCAAATTGAACGAAACTTAGAATCTTTGTCTGCACTTGTATTAATACTTAAAAGAGTTTCTCTTTTACATTCGGCAAGAAGCAACCACAAATAGATCTTAAATCTATCTATTATACAAAAATGTTCACAACTGAAAATCGTTGGACTGCCCACAATATATGACTAAAAATAGAATACATCTGAATAAAATAAGAACATGTAAATATTGTTGAGTTTTGTTGGTGCTTCCTCTGTCTCTTCACCTGCTTGTAGATGCACTCATTTTCCTTTGATATTTAAGACGGGTACACATGTCCATTAGGGCCATCATAATCATTCGACTTACTGCATTTGCCATTTGATCTCGTCACCATCTATCCCTTCAAGTGCGTTGAATGGGATAATGAATTGCAGTTGAAGGCATGGGTGGGAGTAATTAGATGAATATATTAGCATTGGTTCATTATGGGATGGCTAACGGTTATAGGGAAGAGTAACTTTTCATGAAAATAATGATGGGGGAACAAGTATCCAATAGGGAGGCGGGATGAGTGGATGCAAAAATGTGGGTGGCGGGGATAGGTGGGGTAAGTGACGGTTGGAGGGTGAAAGGTGGAGTGGGTGGAGAAAGTGGACATTGTGCATTGTTGTTCATTTTCTTCCAGCTACACTTTATTTTCTCTATTGAATGCATTAGGTGCACCTGTCCATCAATGATACTACGAATCTTGAAGGCTCAATCCTTTCATTCAATTCAAAGGAAAACATCTTCTATATTTGGGGAAGTTTCTCCTCGATATTGTTCACTTCTTGGAATGTGACCTAATATAGTGAACTTGGATTAACTAACCATTCATTTATTTTAAGTAAATCAATCTGGATCATCTCTTGGATGGTTGCCTTAGTATTTTCCTTGTTCTTTCTAGAGCTTTGTTGGTTCATTTCTATAACAATCTGCCCCAAGGCTTCCGAGATATTACTCCCTTTCAATTCAATCAACGTTTTATTTAGTGAAGATAATGCCTCTAGAGAAGCCTCTTTTACATATTTGGAAAGTTTATGGCCTTCTTTCAGATTTGTTTCCCGGTATTTTAGGGCCATTTCACCTCTTACTTGTTCGGGATGAGAAAGAAGGGTAAGACCAGTGGAATTAGATTTTTGCGTCCATATGAGAACCTATTGAAACTTAGACTGGGCTGCGTAGGCCTCTTTTTCCTTGACATAAATATTTTTTAGAGAAAGGTCTACTGTCTAATATCATTTCTGAATAGCATCAACTTTCTCGTAGAGTTCTTCCTGGGCAATTTCCAGCCTATCATTGATTTCTGATGCTTGATTTTTGAAGGATGAAATATCTATCGTGGTGTTCTCTGTTAGGGTCAATCTAGCCTGCAACTTCTCTATAAAATCATCATGCTGAGTGACCAAACCTTGGCTGGTCTGTGAACTCCAGTAGAGTAGCTCAAGGTTATCCTGTAACTGCTTAATTTGATGTTGATGACTAGCCCTGATTTGTTCCATGTCATGGTTCATCCTACTTCTAACAGTCTACTTTGTGTTGTATATCTCACTCTGCATTTTCTCTACCAATAGGCATTTATGTTGTATTTGTTCGGTTATATTTTCCACTGACCATTGATTGGTAGTGGTAAAATCCCCTATTGAACCTGCAACTTCTTTCGCAAACTCAGGACCATCATGGTCTTTCCTATCATACACCAGTCTTTTCCTCTTAGTGATTACTCCATCCTTTTGGTGAGATTCTCTTTTCCTGATAGCTTTTCACTTCTTTCTGAAAAAAAAATCTAAGGGAGGCATCTCTTCGAGTAAGATAGGAGTAAGATCACCTACAAAAGTGAGTTTAGAACTAGGATTTCCAAAACTGGTTTGTAAGTGGGTTAATGATGTAATATGAGACATAATTTCCATGGAAGTTTCTTGTCCTTTTGTATTTGGGGTGCGAATAGGAGTAGCTGGTGTTGAATGAGGAACAAATTTTCTCAGATTTTGTGAAATAACACTTCTAGGATTTTTGGGACTTCCTCAACTTTGTGCTTAGCAGAGCAACTTGGCTCAAATCCTGTACATCTAGCTTCCTGTGAAGGAGGCATGGGATTTGAATCTCCTTGCAATATCTTTGGTAAACTATTCATTCTATGTTTTTGAAAGCTGAGGAAACTAACTTGTTGGTCATGAGGCAGATTTTGGAAACTACTTCAGACTTCCTCATAAGATCTAACTCCCCTAAACATTTCATCATAAGTAGAATTCTCATGGATGTATCACCTCATGTTAAAATGAGCCAAATGATTTTCCACCATCTTATGTGGATCATGCTTCTTGAACTCAACGTCAACTAATTTTACATCTTCCAGGGCTATGGCCTCAACTTTAGAATGACCAAAATCCAATAGTGTGAACATGCCAACTTGAATGGGTAAAGTTGGCCAAACCTTTTTTTGAGTTGCTTTCAACTCCTTGCTGAAACCTCCTGCTACTGTCTAGTATGCCACTTCTCTACACACTAGTCTGTCGGGTAAAAAATGTGGGAGGGAATGAGGAGAAATGGAACAACCAAATATTCTAATACAAGATAAATTCTCCTCAATGAACCAGTCTACAATTTTTCCTAAGTTCCCCATAATCCTTTCTGAAATCTGGGGCAGCAGGTGACCATAAATAGATATATGAATAGGCACTACCACGTTGTGATAAATTTTGTAAAAGAAATTCTTGGTGTTCTCCTCCCATAATTTGGAGTGACAGAAATGAATTGGCTCATAATTGGTTCGGGTCCAACTCCATTTCATCAAGGGAAAAGGGGTCATGAAACAAATGACATACATAACATATGCTGACATGTAAAAGGGGGCAAGCTGCCCTTTTGATTTTGTTGATTTATACTTAATGATTTCCTGGGCCAAATTATCAGATATCATTTTTTCCCAATTGAAGGTATAACCATCAGCTACCTCATTCATGATGGATACCCACTCAACTAAGAAATGTGTAGGGTTCTTCTTCCCAAACAGGTGACAGAGTATCATGGTTACATACAACATGTGAGTGTCTAAAGACATCGTGGCGTACATACCATGAGCATCGGCTCTGAATTTTTTTGGATGTCCCCACCAGGTCTTAACTATATCATGACCATTTCTAGTGTATTGGGTGCATTCCTTTCTCTCAAATTCTAGAAGAAATGCAACATTGTAAGTGTATTTAGGGGTAGGGGAAATCTTGTACATTAATTGTAAGTGCTCTGGTCAGAAAGAGTCGATGGCGACCTGATGGTGGTTCATGAGGCTCCTGATTTGGATGTTGACATGCTCCAAAGCCCAATTTATCATATCGTTGTAGGGTATGATTCTTGGTCATGCAACGATCTTATGTAGTTTCGACTGTGCTACATGTCTAAGATTAGATGTAAAGGATTCATCGTCTTCTCTGGCAGAGTCATCTGGACAATTAATGATCTCATGCTCTAAGACATCAAAAAACTTCTTCCAAGTTTTAATGGCATCCGCAACTCGCGAAGTTGTGTCTGATAGAACATTTGTGTTTGGATTTGAATCATCACCCGATGCATCAAGATTCTTTGAATTTTTTTGTGGTTCCATGATCCTCAAGGAAATAGAATTAGCCTACCTATGACAAGAGAAGTTTGTAAGCTCTACACTAAATAAAAACTGCTAATTGCAAATGGTAAAAAAGATTTTGAAATTCGAAATGATTTATTCAAAAAGTCCGTTGATCTTCGTATAGTTCTATTGACGAAGAATTTATTAAAATTAATGGAATTGATTACCTGGTTATTCACAATATTTATTTGAAATTAGTAACCTTAACCAATCATAAATTTCATTAATACTTCGACGATTCGCGTTCAAAATTTTTGGATGTGATAGGGTGGAAATCTCCCGAAGTCCGAATTCACAGAGGAATTAATCTCTGAGTAATCACTTTTATGTCTTAATTAATCATGTTTTAAAAAAAATGTATTAACTTTAAGTATTTCGAGAGTTCAGAATTCAAATGTTTTGAATATAGCATAAGGGAAAATTTATGAATTTCCAAACTGCGAAGTGATTAATTAACACTTAACCATGACCAATTAAAATTGTTAACCATTTTATTAGTTCCTTAAAAACCCTTTTTACTTTTTGTAATCACTTTACTTCGACGCTTTGATAATCTATGGATTGTGAAATCAAAAACTCCCGAAGAGAAATCTCTCGGAGTGACGTGGCAGGGAAACAGAGGTGCCACGTGTCACTTGAAAACATGTGAATCATCTGACGTAAATGTCAAAAGTAAGTGCCACGTGTCAACCCAAGAAAATAATTTTTAAAATACACATGTCCTATGACTCGTGTCCGTAAGTCCTTTACGAAAAGTCACAAGTGGCTATATTCGGGACTTCAGAGTTTTAGGGTTTTCATTGTTTATATTTGTTGGAATACCCGAAGCGAGAAGCTGTGAAGCGACTGTTGAAGGATTTTTTTAAAACTCAGGCAGCTCCAAAAATTCTAAGGTTATTAGGACCATTTGATCATATTAGAGTAACTCATTGATGATAGATGACGTAATCTCCTTATTGATAAATAACAACCCATAGATTTAAAAGGCCTCTTTTTAAGTTTTTTTCTTTTTTGGATAAAATTTATTTTTATGCGTGTTCTAACACTTGGTATTGATTGGGATTATGATAACTATGTTGTTATTGACCTAAAGAGGGATACTATCAAATTAGAAGTAGACAAAATAAAAGTAGTTCATCCCTTGTATCTATATGTAGGCCCTTGATACATGGAGCCAACGAACAACAATATGGAAGGAGAGGATCTAGATCAATTATATGCCGTAAAAATAGGAACGAGAGAATACTACATCAATCCTATGGCCAATGGATCAGTAAGTTGGAGGAGCATACAATCGGCGGATGGAGATTCAGAACTACTATTTGATAGTTGGCAACATGGTGTATATGAAATATTTTCAAGATGATGTGCAACTGTCAAAGAAACGAGATGGGTTGGAATCGAGGTCAGAGAACATCTGACATACAATGGTACCTTATACCTTGGCAGGTTTCTAGTTAGCATGGAAGAAAAGATAACAGAAGATCAAAGGATTGTAGTTTTGGACTTAGCCTTGGAAGACACCCCTACTAGGTGGTGAGGTAGTCACAAAGCAGTAATTAGGAACTAGGAGGATGTGAAGTATGCTATCCAATGTATATTTCAAGATAAGGAGAAACGAAAATCAAAGATGCATATGGATTTTCAAGTTGCGTAACTGTTCATTGGACAATCTGATCCTAAAGTACATATCGTGGTACATCCATGAAGAGACGAGAAGGCAAACGAGTGGTTGGAAAACTTTAGCAGACCAATTTTGCAAGAACTTTTCTTTCACAAGTAAGTAACATGAGCTTAATATAGTCCTTCAAAGAATTAAAGAAATTATTTTTCTCGATATTTGTAAATGGAAATTAGACCCAGTGGTATGTGTCAATCATATTCAAGTGCTACAGTATAACCTTCGCCTAGACACGGACAAGACACCCATAAAATGCTAAAAAATCGAGAAGGATTTGGAAAACCCCGATGATTTAGAGGAACTGAGAAATTTATCCATTGAGGAAACAAAAGGAAGCAAAGAAATCTAGAACATGCTACCCAGTCAGACCGATAGCTCTTATAACCATCCATTGAAGTTGCGAAAAATCAACATAGGAATTGTCGAGCAACCCAAGATAGTTGTTGTAGGAGATTACTGGGATGAGCAAACTAGCTAGGAAATACATAGCCTGTTGCGGGAGTATGAGGACTTATTCCCAAAGACATTCTCAGAGATAAAAGGGATAAAAGGGGCTATGGGATAGATGAAAATTGAATTAAAACCGGGATCGAAACCTGTAAAGCATAGAAAATATCATCTTAACACCAAGGTGAAAGAGAAGGTTAAGAGGGAAATAGACAAGATGCTTGAGGCAAGACTTATTTTTCAAGTTGAAGAAGTAGAGTGGATTAGCCCCATAGTCATTTGGAGAAAGAAAGGTACATAAGACATTAGGGTATGTATAGACTACAAAAGCCTTAATTCTACCTGTGTGCATGATCCTTTTCCCACACCTTTTACTAACAAGGTGCTAGAACAGGTTGTGTGGAAAGACTCTTACTCATTTACAGATGGATTTTCGGGGTATCACCAAGTGAAAATTACCAAGGAAGAAAAAAAAAATACCACATTCATAACATAATGGGGGCCATTTGCATAAAATGTGATTCCCTTCGGTCTAAAGAATGCCCCTATAGTTTTTTCCTCGATTGTAATAGCATCCTTCCGAGAATTTATTCATAAATTTATAGAAGTTTATATGGACGACTAGACAATGTACAGTCTATTGAAAGAACATGTAGCACTACTTCGGCTGATGTTTGATCGATGTAGGGAACTGCCAATATATTTAAACCTCATAAAGTGTATATTCTGTGTGCCACATGGAAATCTGTTAGGCCACATAGTATGCCGAGAAGGAGTGTTGGTAGACCCAACCAAAGCTATGATATTTTCTAATATGCCACCGCCTACGAGCGCTAAAAAATTGTTCTCAATGCTGGGGCACACATGGTACTATCGCAAGTTCATCAGAAGGTATGTGAATATTACTACACCCCTGGAAAATCCACTAAAGAAGTCTGAATTGTTCCAGTGAACCCCAGAGTGTGATCGAGCATTTGGCATCCTGAAGGAAAAGCTCAATTCATCTATTTTGATATTTCCAAATTGGGAAAAGGAATTTCATGTGCACGTGGATGCATCAGGTATTTCCCTAGGAGCCATCTTAGTGCATCCAGGAGATGGAAATACAAATCATCCCATCTATTTTTCTAGAAGGAAGTTATCGCAAGCTAAATGCAACTATACAACCACAAAAAGGGAGAGATTGGCTATGATTTATGCTCTACAAAAGTTTAGACATTACTTGTTAGGCTCTCATTTTAGTTTTTTTACTGATCACTCTACGTTAAAATATCTAGTTAAAAAGCCTGTCTTGGAAGGAAGAATTTGTCGATGGTTGTTACTGTTTCATGAATTTTCATTTGAGGTGATCATCAAACATGGAAGATGAAACATGGGTCTCGATCATTTGTCT
Organism: Picea mariana; assembly: GCA_032191745.1. NCBI lineage: Eukaryota > Viridiplantae > Streptophyta > Pinopsida > Pinales > Pinaceae > Picea > Picea mariana. The sequence goes on from JASDQU010012588.1 coordinate 211,769, forward strand.
AGATTAGATTCAGGTGAGAGTGGTGAAGCAATCGATGATCAGCTCCCAGATGTAGACCTATTTCGAGTTGAGGAAGTACCAGAATACCTGGAAGACATAGTAGTTTTCCTAAGTATAGGAGCCTTCCCAGAAATGTACTTCGAAACTCAGAAACACTATATGGTGGTTCGAGCAGCAGACTATCAATTTATCATGGGGAAATTGTATAAGTTGGGCCTAGATAGTATCCTCAAGAGGTGTGTTTTGGACCATGAAAGACAAGACATCCTCTAGGAGTGCCACAATGGAGTTGTGGGAGGCCATGTCGTAGGAAAGGACACTAAAAAGAAAGTTCTCCAAGTTGGATTATGGTGGGCCACACTCTTCAAAGATCCGAAGAAATATGTTAGATCTTGAGACGTTTTCCAGAGAGTAGGTAAACCATCAAGATGAGACGAATTGCCTCTTCAGCCAGTTCGAGCTCTGCAAGCATTTGAGAAGTGGGTGTTTGATTTTATTGGACCGATCAACCCCACGTCTAAGCACTCAAAGGCCAGGTATATTATCATCACAACCAATTACCTGACACAATGGGATGAGGTGCATCGGTTTAGGATTGTTCGACTGATACCGCTACTAGGTTTATCTTTGAAAACATTATCACTTGGTTTGGATGTCCTAGGAGCCTGACTAGTGATGGTGGCCATTTTATTAGTAGTACAATAGAAAATATTACAACAGAGTTCTTAATCCAACATCATAAAATCAACCCCTACTGTCCACAAGCCAATGGCACAGTGGAGGCATTTAACAAGATTCTGGAAAGAGGTTTGACGAAGGTTTGTTGCACAAACAGGGAAGATTGGGATAACAAAGTCCCAACAGTTTTGTGGGATTACATGATGACCATGAAGAAACTTCACAAGTATACTCCATTTCATCTAGTCTATGGGAAAGAGGTTGTGGTACCTGCAAAATTCATTACCCCTAGTCTCTACATCGCACATGTTACACATATGTCAGAGGATGAATCAGTTTTGCAGAGGGTTATGGAGTTGCAAGAACTTGATGAGACCAGGTTTTTAGCATACTTTCATCAAACAGTTGAGAAAGATAGGAAGAAAGCCTGACACAACAGGCATATTAAGGCCAAAAAATTTGCGCAAGGAGATAACGTCCTACTTTATGACAATTAATACCATAAACATCTAGGCAAGTTGTGCATGCATTGGTTGGGCCCATTTATAGTTGCAGAGATCTGACACTCTAGTGCAGTCATACTAGCGCAACCGGATGGTATACTTCGGCTATGATGGATGAATGGTGCTCACCTAAAACCATATATTTCTCAGGACTGACCTAAATCATTGTTTCTCTATTCCAAAGGAGCATGTATAGTAGTTAGATTTGAATTTCTGTAATTTATTTTAATTCAGTTAATAAAGTCGGATAATGCAATGTTGCACCGTGACATGTGTTTTGTTTTTCTTTTAGTCTAAGCATTAATTTGGTGCAGAAATGATTACTTAGAAGCACACGATCAAAAGAACCATGAGTACATTAAATTAAGTCTTTAAATATGATGGGGACCCCATTGTGGTCGGAGGGAGAGCGAATCCGAACGGAATCCCAGTCCATGTGTCACATGCACCCTGTCCAGTCATAGCCTTTATGATCGCTATAGTAACTCGTTCGAACTCTGTTAGACCATAAATCCATAATACGTGAAGATTCCATCTGTATTCATTCTAGGATTATCAACTGTTCAAACGGTAAGGCTTGAGGCCAGCCACGTCCCTATCCAACTTGTTCAATAAATGCCAGAATCCCTCGATAGATTTACCCTATTAAACAGTCTCGTTAGACACCTTAGCTCCAGTTTGTGTCTATAGGATTAATCATGAGTGGCATTAGGAGTAATGAAGGAGCTCACCAACTGGCCTGAGTATAAGGTTGCGTGAACTCAATGTAAGACTTGTTGTTTTCCATTTTGTATTTGAAATTTCTAAACTGTCATAGAGCCTACAAAATTATCTCAATCGTGACCCCGAAGCCTAGTACAGTCGATCAAAGTCTCTTAGCAGTCCAGAGTAGTGATGCTGAGAGCTACAAGAATTCAAAGTTCAATCTCCAAAGAAGTAGTTCCAGATGAACCATGTGATCCCCGGGTTGAGGTCGTGGGTGACCTCAAAGGTAAGGTCGAGCAAGTGAATCTCCTCGACCTCGACCTGATAGACCATGTATTATTCATACAAATGATCATTAATGTGTTATGGGATGTGGCTCCAAATGATATGGGAGGGATGCAATTCATGTCAAAGCTAGAGTTTATCAACCTCTTCAACTCCAACATTATGAATCTCTGAGACTTGCCAGTTTTAGGCACTACTGGTGAGGTTGCATGGTGTACCAAATTTCTTATCATCCAAGTGCATGACAGGAGCTTATAGCTTGATCAACAGTATCCAATTCCTGCAGAGTATATCCATCAACTCACGGGACTATCCATCGAAGGCGAGGATGTATCAAAAGGGTTCCAAGGCCCTAGTAAACATGGGAAGAAAAAGGGAGAACCCAGCCTATATGAAATATTTCATACACAGAGAGGGGGGTGCACAACCAAGATTGACCCCATTTTACCAGAGACGGTCATAAAAACTTTCTATGTGATTGCTAGCAAGGTAATGCAGTCATATTACAAGGGTGAGTGCATGTTGGATGCCATGTCAGTGGCAGATTTTTGTGCCAATGAAGTGGTATTCAATTGGTGTAGCTACCTACTGGAAGAACTCCTGGTAGCATGTGAGGAAGCTTAGGAGAAGGGTGACACCTTCACCTATGGATACCTGCTCGTTGTGTTTGCCATGTTGAAGTGGATGCCACCTTCAGAAATACCACTATCACCAGCCTACAAAGGATGATTAGTAAAGATGTTCAAGCCTTGGCACTCAAGGTCAGACTCAGAGAACACATCATTTAGTAATGCAACATTCTTGAAATGGTACAACCAACTACTAGATGCAACTTAGAAGTTGCACGTACCACAAGAGATTCTCAACCTAAACGCGAGGAATATTGCATTTGGATTGAATTGACACCATACCTTTGTTTGTCCAAGGCATGTCAAATCTGAATACTTTCACTCCCAGATGCTATCATTTTTTCTAGATGAGGAGGCCTTTGAAAAGGAAGCAATGTCATGGCCAGGAGTGAAATGCAACCCACGCAAGTCGAGGATGAACTACCTTCTATTTGTGAAAATATTGAAGAAAATGGGACATGAAGTAGGGGTAGGACCAAGCTCAAACCTAGAAGAGAAAAATAAATATGCTCCAATGCATACAGATTCAGAAGAGGAGGAAGAGGTGATGAAACCTCTGGAATGCGAGAAGAGGACATTGCCCATGTTCTCGCAGCTTCTGGTGAAAGATATACTAATAGGAAAATATGCCAATGAAATCCTCAATGCTTCCTTCATTGGAGATCCCCTAGTCAAGAAACCCTAGGCAAGGCTCTCCCCAGTGAATATCCTAAATCCTCATCCAATCTTGTCAAACATACCTTATACTCGAGCAGCCACTTGAGTGAAGCGGCCTAAACAATCATTGACATCCAGGATGAACTTGAACCAGATACCACTTCATCCACTACCATCATCACCAAACAACCCCCATCACCCCCACAACCCCCATCACCACCGCAAGAAATGACCATCCAACCCCAAACCATTGAACCTAATCCCATGCAGTTGGATCCCACTGACCTACCCGAGAAGGTACCAGAACTGACTGGTCTGACCCTTGAAGTCCTGAGCCAGTCAATTGTTCCATTTGTACCGATTCAGGACACTCCACCTTTTATGGAGACTCAAATTGTGCTAATACCGCAAGCCTTCAAGATACCAGATATTATAAATACGCAGAACAAAAATAAAATGCTAGAAATGGCAGAATAATAGTAATATAACTAGCATAATCTCAACAATAACACATAAATGATATAAGAACAACAACATAAATGCACTTTGATTCAAAAATCAATGTTCATAGGCCTCTTCGAGGGGGCAACCTCCATTCAAGCATCTCTCTGTTACAATAATATCCAATCTAGGGTTTTCATACCCTTGACCCTTATTTATACTAAATATATCTATCAAGAGAAGCATCTAGAGGAAGATCCTTCTAGAAGCAGAAGCTTTTATTAGGTCTTCTTACATCCACCTTATTCTATATTATTGAAAGGCCTTATTAATATTGACCTTCATTACATCCGAATATATTGATCTACCTATGTGCGGGTTAGGACCCTAACATGTCCTCCCCCTTAAAAACAACCTTGTCCTCAAGGCTTGAGATGTGGAAACTGCTGCAGAATGGTAGCTGGTTCCCAAGTGGCATCTGTTGGAGTTGTATCTTTCCACTGGACTAGCACTTCCTTGACGGTTCTCTGATGTAAGTGATGCTCATGCTGGTCCAAAACTGCTTCTGGATGTAGCCAAATGGATCCTTCTTCAGCTAACTCTGGAAGGTTTGTTTGAATTTGGCATCTAGTTTCAATCACCTTCTTTAAGCATGAAACATGAAAAACAGGATGTAGCTTCGACTAACTGGGTAGAGCTAACTGATATGCGACTTGTCCCACATGCTTGAGAACTGTATAAGGACCATAAAATTTGGGTGCTAGCTTCTGAAAATGCTCGGCCTTGAGGGAAGTTTTCTTATATGGTTGCAGTCGCAGAAACACCCGATCCCCTTCTGCAAATTGACGTTCAGAGTTACCCTGATCTGCTTGTTGCTTCATGCGATTCTGTGCCATGACCAAGTTCTCTTTAAGGGTACGAAGAATATCCTATAGAACTATAAGTGTTTGGTCAACCACCTAGACCTTCGAGGTACCCAGTAAGTATGAGAGAACTGAAGGTGGCTTCTATCCATATACCGCTTCAAAAGGAGTCATGCGAGTAGCTATATGGTAGGAAGTGTTGTACCACCATTTTGCTAGGGGTAACCATTGAGCCCACTGATGTTGTTTTTGAGAGGAAAAACACCTTAGATATGTTTCCAAACACTTGTTGACAACTTTCATTTGACCATCAGTCTAGGGATGATAAGCTGAGTTGAGATGCAATTGGGTGCCTTGTAGCTTAAACAGTTCTTGCCAAAAATTGCTTGTGAAAGTTGGGTCACGATCAGAAACAATAGAGTGCAGCATGCCATGAAGCTTGAAGACCTAGTCCATGAAAATTTGAGCCACTGTGGATGCAGTAAATGGGTGTTGAAGAGCACAGAAATGAGCATACTTGGAAAGGTGATCCACAACCACCATTATGATTGATTTATTCCCCGATTTGGGTAAGCTGGTAATAAAGTCCATAGAGATATCCTTCTAAATAGCAGGTGGAATTGGAAGCAGTTGTAGTGTGCCCAGAGATTTGACTGTTTCTCCCTTGTTGCATTGACACACCTCACATTCAGTGAAAAAATTATGGATGTCCTGTTTCATACCATCCCAGAAAAAAGAACGTTTGACCCTGTCATATGTTTTGGTGAACCCTGAGTGCCCCATTGTGGATGTAGCATGAAGCTCAGAAAGTATCGTGGATTTAAGCTTTGATTGTTTACTTAAATACAAACGGCCTTTGTATCAAAGCTCATCCTGGAGCCAATAGTACCCTGGGGGAGCCGAAGCCTTGGTCTGCAATTGATGGATCAGATGTGAACTTTTGGTATCTTGAAGCCATTCCTGGCGCACAACTTGGAGCCACTCAGGTACAATGAAGGAAAGAGAAAAAAGGGATCCTTCTTCTTCATATTTTCGGGACAGTGCATCTGCCACTACATTGTCTTTACCCTTTTTGTAAATGATCTCATAATCATATCCAAAGAGCTTAGTTACCCATTTTTGTTGCTCCGGGGAGGAAATGCGTTGTTCCAGAAAGTACTTGAGGCTTTGATGGTCGGTCTTAATTTGGAAGTGTTGCCCCAAGAGATAAGGGCGCCACAGATCAACGACATGCAGAATAGCCAACATTTCGTTTTCATAAATGGGTTTGCCCAGATTCCTTTCAGACAGTTGCTTGTTGGTGAAGGCCAAAGGTCGACCCTCTTGCATAAGGACAACGCTGATTCCTTTCCCTGAGGCATCACATTCCAAGACAAAGGTCTTTGTGAAATCAGGAAGGGCTAGAACTGAAGTGGTGCACATGGTCATATTCAAGGTTTGAAAATATTGAGCAGCAGTTGGAGTCCAAGTGAAAGAGTTCTTTTTTAGGAGAGCAGTGAGAGGTGTTGCAATCTTTCCGTAGTTCTTAACAAACTTGTGATAATACCCTGTTAAGCCCAGAAATCCACTCAATATTTTGAGAGTCTTTGGGTGCGGCCAGTCTTGCATAGCTTCAATCTTTTTTCAGGTCCACCCTGATGCCATCCTTGCCAACCAGATGACCCAAGTATTCTACTTCTGAGGAACCAAAAGAACATTTAGACTAATTCGGGAAAAGTTGGTGCTGAGAGAGTAGATGGAGAACTTGATCCACATGAGTAAGATGGTATGTCCAGGTTTTTCTATAGATGAGGATATCATCAAAGAAAACTAAGACAAAATGACGGAGAAAGGGACGAAAGACATGATTCATGAGGC
>JASDQU010012588.1:227879-243134 GCA_032191745.1 Picea mariana
CTTGTGAACATTCATCATTTACTGAGATAACAATTGTAGAAAGGAAAACAAATACATAACAAAGATGAGTGTAAGAAAATTAGTTCTCTTATCTCTACTATCAATCACATATCAACACATCGATTTATTTCCATCATCTAGAACAAAAGAACTGTTATAATATTGAAAGATAACTTAACAATAGATACACCGACTCTTACTCAATACAACATCATAATCAAACTCGAAGACAGAAACAATCCCTCCTCGATCCAATCAAGTTGACGCTTCAGATGAAAAAAATTTCTTTGGTTCTAAACAAAACTTATTAATTAAAGTTGCATAGAAATAATTCTTTTACAATTCTCGAAAAAGAGGGTCTTTCCCAAAACCATTGACCCTTTGCACAAGGTCGATCTCCCTATTTATAAAGGATCACTATTCTAAAAATAACTGCTAAAAGTTGTGTTAATTAAAAAAAAATTGACACATGGAAGACTTTGTCTCCTCGTTCTCTTGAGATCATCCAATTTTTTACTGCAGTGGATGATTTCTTTGATACTCCACCCATTTGAAGAAAAGGTCTTCACATGTGTTTTCATAGGAAAAACTATGTTGATCCATCGGTGCGAAGAATACTTCCCTTATCTCCACTGCTCGTTCTCTATACCTTATGAGATTGACACTTAGGCACTGGAGAATTGTGAGGGATTTGATTGGGTGCTCCATGAAATTCTTTACTTGACCTGGATTCATAATTGAAATCTGTGAGATCTCTACCTACCATGCTGAGTCTTGCTCTACATGCCATTGGACTATGTCATGCAAAATCGGGGAAATTTTCTGGTCGGACGGATTCTGGTTGGCCAATGTTTTCCATCTCCCGATTGATATTCTCCCATCTTTTCTCGCATTCTCTCCGCCTTTCCTGTATCTTCTGTTGGGGTTCCTGGACCATGCTCACCCAGTATTCAACTTCCTTCCTGATTCAGGGATGTTTCTATCCATTAGTACTTGGATGTCGTGCTCTTCTGAGTCTCGGCCTTTCTATACCGTGCTAATATAGTCAATCCACTCTAATGCTTGATGTTCCTTTTCATACCATCTCTGGACGTCCATACAAGTTTCTAGCCCCATGAGAGTATCCTCTTAAAAATCGGCTATGCATGTGGTGAAGAGATTTTGTTTGTTTGTGAACTGTGCATATGTATCTTTGAACTCACTCCTCAAGAATACTATTGCCTGCGTTGAATCCTGATAATACTTATCTAGATGGCATAGATGATCCAAATCCTTCTTTTTGGCTATTAATTCCTCTTCATCCATTTTTTGTTTGTCCAGCGTTGCATCAGTTATATCCATACCTGCCCCAATCATCTCAATTGTCTTAGCATTTTCTATGTTGAGAAGTGTTTCTTCGGTGGTAATAAGGAGTGTGCTATTAAGCATGAGCCTCATTTTCTTGGTTGTCCTTCTCATCATTACTTTCCTCTCTAGGTCATAAGCGATCGCTTGTACGTTGGCAACCTTGTCCACTGGCTCAGAATCTGTTGGTCTCCCCAGGTCAGAGTGTTTCCTAGTCTTCCTGTCGTATATATGTTTTCTATGACTATCTCTTGTAGTTCTTTAGCAAGGGGAACTTTTGTATGTCTTGGTGACTCGGGCTCCTGTCGGGGTTCGTCGGCTGGTGGAGTTTTGTATTTATATGGGGAGAGGGGAAAAGGATCATCATTTACTAGAGGATCGGCTATTGAGGTGTCGATTTTTTATTGTTGTGTTTCTTATTTCTGTTCACCAGAGCCCAAATCCTCCTTGGAACTGTCCATATTATGTTGAATTATTGATTGTTCGAGAAATTTAGCATCCAACATGCTTTCGGACTGATCGTCGCCTTCTTGAGGAATTGAAGTCAAAGCTTCAGGAGTTAGAGCAGATGTTTCTCCGGGTTCTCCCTCCTCTGTGATTGGTACTGAGGTTATGAGGGAAACCCCTGAGATTTCGTCATCGTCGTATATGATAATTAGGTCTATGAGGACGTCGGGCACATTTTCCCCACTTGATGTTCTTGTCTCCCCCAACTGCATTGTAGTAGTGATCGACGATCTTTCCTATTGTGACATAATGCATGGGTTTTTTGGATGAGAGGTCTCCTCCAGTGGGGTTTACTCTGATCCATTTAGCTCCTCTCTAAGATTGATTGTGTCGGTCGGGATGACCCTTATGAATTCTAATATTTGGGGATTGTTTTCTAACCTCTGGTTCACTCTTTGGGCTTCTTCTAATAAAAACATCCCTCTCCTTTATGCCTCTGTGGCTTCTACTGCTCTGTTCTCTTCCCTAACCATGAGGACTTCTTGAGCTATATTTTCTATCATTTCAACATGCTTATCCATTGTCATGGCCTTAAATATTGTCATATTGGGGTTATCTTTTCTCTGGAGAACGTCCTCCCAACCCTGGGCACCTTCCGTAAATATTTCTTCTTCAAACTTATCATGGGAATACAACCAACAGGAAGACAATTGTGACACATGCTAAGGTACTAGGCCCTTTGGGTCATGCTTGTGAAATAATACTATGGGAAATGTAATGTCCCAATTCGTTACGACTATAAGTGATGCAAGCAAGAGCAATTTTTTTTTTTGAAGCAGGATGGCAACAACGACAACAAATGAACAACACAACTTGATGATGAACACAACGCATGCAAATCAGGCAACAGACAACAATGACTCATCACACTAACACATCATGCAACAGGATGAAACATGTGATAATCAATAGACGGATAACAACGACTACTAGCCTGACACAAGAAAGACAACGCCTACAAACTAAAAGACAATATCAACAACCCAACACAACAACTTGATGACAAGTAACTAGAAAACGTCTATGGTGTGCAAAACCAAATACATGAGGTGTTATAGAACCAAGTACCAAAATCAATTACAACGAACAAACACCCACATCCAGTAGCACCGACTCCGGCCAGGTTATCATTCACATCTATCCATCAAGGCACTCAATGATTCCCTCATCAAGAATCATGTCATAACGAGGCGATAGGCTCAACAACAACCATAGCACAACAAAAGCTATCTATACCAATAACCCAAGAAAATCCAACGCGCTAGGATACTAAACTAACTATCATAATACAAGAAGACTATACCCATGCACCCAAGCAACAATTCGACAAGACACAAGGTGACATCACTCAAACTTAAATTGTGCAACTGACTAAAGGATTATTGTTCCTACAAGGAAACATGGGTGGTGAACAGCTATGACCAACCACCATTTCCAATTTGACTTAAGGCACAAGGTGCATAGTAAAAGATCAACTGTTAAACTACTAATTGTTTAGCTAAAAACTTAATAACCCTCAACCATTAATCTTGCACAAGATATTAGACTAATTTCCAATAAACCATAAACTATTGACTATTAATCATTATGTCTAAGTGTGAATGAGTGATCTATTATCATTGCAATGAATCAAGTAATCTATTAGCAAGCAATTAAGAAATAATATATTACCATAGAAACATTTATTCTATGGTGGCAGAAGTTAAAAGACTGATATGTGAGATAGGTAATGAATAATCAATTTAAAAGTAGTAAGGATCGCTACCATCATTGAGACCATATCTTTTAAAAAATTAGATTGTCATTTAGCAATGATTCATTGTCTATCAATGCTATCTAACTAAAATACTATCTAACCAAATGCTACATATTAATAAAGTAGCTACCAAACAATGGCATTATTGTCCCACCATAATTAGTCGGCTATTAAATAGTATCCTTGTTTATTAAGTATTCTCCTGGGTTCTATTAAATAGTATCACTGTCTATAGTTGTCTAATAAATACACGATAATGTTGTCAAAAATCATTGTCATTTAAAAGATTTCACAGTGTTCCAACATATATAAATTCATTACTAAAAATCAATAAAACCATAACTAACATGCCGTGTAAAAACGATAAAGGCGAAATTGAAACTCTCAACAATTGGATCTCTGCCCATCAATCCCTGTGTAAAATACATTTTAAAGGTGGATTTAAAATGCTAAGATAAATGGCTCGTTGCCCAGCAAAATTGTTGCCTAGATTCGTTGTGGCTAGAGCATATAGACAGAGCATAAAAATTCAATGTTAGACAATGTAGATTCATTGAAAAAGGAACGGGTCTACCATATCATGCTGGAAATTATCACCAAAAACGCTGGGAAACATCCAAAAATGTTGGGATTTAGCACGAGAACACTGGGAATTATCAAAAACTAAAACACAACGCGTATATATCGTTATCATTCTCTGTTGGGAATATCAAAAACTTAAAAACAAAATGCATATATATCGTTATCATTATGTGCTGGGAATATCAAAAACTTAAAAACACAGACATGTAATTGTTGTCCTTTCAATAAATATATAGTATAATTTCATTGTACAGATATTAATTTCGGTCCATTCAATGTATAAATTAAGTGTATAAAATCGCTAACTAAAATTGATATCACTACGCTATTTAATAATGATATTGCTTTCTAACACCTCTAACAAAGATGTCGCTATGTGATAATTTTATCTAATAATGGTATTGTAGTCCTTCACCATTTAACCACAATGCCATTAGCATGTAAAATCGCAATCATCATGGGTAAATTCGCAGTCGATATCAATTAAAAAAAACGTTGTTACTAAATATTAAATTGCAGTCAAAAGATATGTAGCTCGTAGTCAATGATATTGCAATTATATTGTTTAAAGAAAAGCAGATAAGTTACCAAAGAGCACAAATAATATATGTGTAAATCGCAGAGTAAATACATAATAAATATGACATAAATATATATGAATCTCAGAGATAAATAGCTGATGTTGTTTTCATTTAAATACATGGAATTGCATAGCCAATAAATGTTATCGCTGTCATAAATATATATGAAATTGTAGAGGTAAAATCGCCATTCCCTGGGAGAAATAATTACACAAAACACAGAGGTGATCATTAAACACGTAGAGAGTAATAAGGCTAATCACTGGGAGAAGTAAATAAACAAATACGCAGAGGTTTTTCCAATCAAGCACTGAGTAAATCGTGAAGTAAAAGTTGTGTAGAAAATTGTTGTGTAATTGGAAAGGAGCCTAGATGATCTAAGGTTAATCAACACAAATGCAGATATTGGGCCTTCAAAACTCATAGGTTATCATCACAAACACATAGTTTTATCAATCCAAAACACAGAGATTTACCAAATTTTAAGCAATTAAAAATGTAGAGAAAATCGGATGTTTAATCAATCAAGACGTGAAGATACTCATTTACAAGAAGGCGCAAGGACCAAAGATTAATCATAAGAGAAAAATGCAGAGATGAGTGAGGGTTAGATAACTAGGTGAAATTTATCCTTCACTTATTATCCATGCATAGGAATGCATGGAATTTGAATCTATAGGTCTTTAAACACCAGAGTGACGATCGTTGATTCAGCTCCTGGCCGACTACTCAGGCATGGACTAATAACTAAAGGGATAAGGGATGAAAGATAAAAACCCAAGTTTTTCCTGTGTAATAATCAATAAAAACAAAAGCAGATAATTAAATGCAATCAAAGGTTGGGTTCGCCATGGGAAATCAAATTAGAAAACAATTATCAAGGGGATTACAAATACCGTAGGAAAGAAGGTGCAAGAAAGCTCATGGAAATGAAATGTTCAACTGAGAACATAAAAATAACATTTGTAAATTGCATTCATTGCAAGTAACGACTTTAAAAGGTGTACCTTAGCCAAACACGAATGCTTTGAAGTTGTTGTCCCGTTGTGTGCTCCGTCCATCTCTCGCTTGTCGACCGATGTGACCTCACCGGTACCTCCCAACCAATGTTATGGGTACTCTTCTTCCCCCTGAGCCCCCCAAGCCGCAAAGGGGCCACACACACAATACCAGAAAACTGCTATCACCGAGCTCGCCTCACAAGGTCAAGCTACCACTGGTTACCCAAGCTGGGTATCTCAACTCCCACAAGAGAAAGTTCAGTCAAAGAAAAATTCAGCAGTGTAACGTTACGCAAAAAGATGAGATCCATAGTCCTCCTCCTCCATCCTTTTTATAGAGTTTTTAAGTAATTAATTTCCCAAATTCTCATTAAATTCCTTTTTCATAAATTTTAATTAGGAAAAACCTCCCCTGTACACATGTCACCCATCCCCTAGTTGCACCAGAAAATCAATTTTATTAATTAATTAAATATTCCTATTTTCCTCACCCACCTAAAAGCATTCCTAAAAACGCTCCTTGGTGTCCCAATATTCCCTTACAAATATTAATGACTTACGCCTTACTTAATTCCTTGTTGAGTTCAAAAATAGCAAGTTACCAAGGCAAGATTCCTTACTAAGTTAGACATTCATCTTTTTCTTTATGTTTCCCCTTTTTTCTTAAGTTTCTTATTTCTTTTAAGTTTCCCTCTTTTTCCTTTTTAACTAAAAATCAATTTAGTAAGTGTAGATAAAACAACCATTTACCTTGTTTTCTTTTTAACTAAAAATTAAATTAGCATATGTAGATAAAACAACCATTTCCCTTTTTTTTTAATTTTAATCCTCCATTATAATTTGATTTTAATAAATTAATTTGAATTTCTTACCCCCCTTCTTGTTACATGTTTAATTATTATTATTATTATTTTACCACATGTGCTACTTAGACTAGGTTTTAATTTCTCTAGGTTGGGCAACATTTTTATTAGGGAAATTGTTTTTAAATCTTACTTATCACATCAGTGATTTTAAGGTCGTCTAGGTTTATTCACTTACCAGTTAAAATCACGATGTGCCCTTCTAGACGCACTAGGTGCTCCAAGGGTATTACTCGCCTCTTTCTGTTTTCATTGTGCGACGTGCCCTTCAAGACGCACTACGTTCCCTTCAGGACACACAACGTGCTCCAAGGGTGCCACTTGCCTCTTTATGTTTTCCTTGCATGACATGCCCTTCAAGACACACATGCTCCAAGGGTGCCACTCGCCTCTTGACTGACTTTGGTAGATGTAAAAAACCCTTGGATTCAATACTCCGCCAGGTGATCTTGTGGGAGACTAAGGGCCTCTAAGGAATAAGGCCCCTGCCTTATTGTGTGCCCCTTAGAATCATCATGAGTGATTGTCACAGTCTACCCTCATGGCATCGCGGGTATTCTCAAAATAGGTAATCATTAACCTACAGTTTGAGCCACGACGGGAGTTCTATTAGGCTGTGGCAGGGCTGATCCCACACCTCTCCCTCAAAGCCTTTGGTTGTCATGCATGACCCCTCTACTCCACATGTGAGTCTGGTCAGCAAGCTATTGTCATCCTGCATCCATCAATGAATCATGCCAGCAATAATAATCATGCATCCATCATCCATCTAATCATATGTACATATGTCACATCAACAATATTCAACCCAACAGTCCATTCCCTGACTCGATCCAGAGTCCAAGGGATTTTATCGATGCCTCTGCATCCTCGAGGTCCAAAGTCTTGCACACTTAGGAGAACCCAGTCAATAGCACCTATCTATGTCAATACAACAAAATAACATATCATCATATTTATAATGCCTCGTAATCATAATCAAACGACCAATAGTATAATAATTTGGATCACTTGCAAGCAAGTGTCCTCAAAGAATAAATTCACTCAGTGCACACAAGAGAGGGATGTTACATACACCCCCTCTTGTTTTAAACTTTGTCCCGAAGTTTCACAGTATATAAGTGTTGAAATAAAGTGTATCACAATGTCATAAGTCTATATATCAACAAAAATGGAAACTGTTGGCACATATCATATGTGTCCTCCTAGGTCGTAGAGTGCGAACTATAGTTTTCCCACTGGACCTTGACCTGATCTATTGTTCGACGCTGGAGTTGTCGAATGCAATGGTCTAGGATGCGGATTGGCTCAGCCATGAGCGCACCCTCATCTAATACCTGCAAGGTACTCAAGTCAAAACATGTGTAGCATCACTAACATAATGTATCAAACAGAGACGTGAAAGACATCATGCATATGATTCAAGGATCAGGTAAGGCTAGTCAATAGGCCACGGCCCTCTGTTTTCCACAATCTTGCAGAATCCCACAAACCTAGGAGATAGTTTATCACCCTTTCCAAAACTTATCGAACTCTTATGCGGTTTCACCCACAAGAATACTCAATCGCACACATCGTAAATAAGATCAACATGATGCGCATTGGCATAACTCTTCTTTCAATCCTATGCTTCCTTGATCCTTTTTCTTATAGTTTGTGTTTGATATTCCATTTCTTGGATCACTTCCAGTCCAGTCAGGACCTTATGCTCAATCCGATCCCAACTCAAGGCATCTGAAACGATTTTCCATAAAGAAACTTAAAAGTCACCATCTTAATGGTTCTTTGATAACGATTATTATATGCGAATTCTACCAGTGGCAATAATTTCTCCCAATGCTTCTGTTGGTCGATCACGTACATGCGCAACAAGTCCTCCAAGATTTGGTTTGTTCGTTTAGCCTTCCCGTCTATATCCAGGTGATATGCAATACTAAAGTTAAGTTGGGTTCCCAAGGCCTCTTGGAAACTAGCCCAAAAACGTCCAGTAAACACTGATCCTCGATCAGATATAATCCTCTTAAGCATGCCATGCATTCTCACAATTTCACTGATGAAAAATCTAGCTATGTCAAGTGCCTGACACGTCGTACGTACAAGAACAAAATGAGCACTCTTCATCAGAGTGTCGACTACCACAAAAATCGAGTCATGTCTCCTTGTCGTCAATGGAAATCCAACAATGAAATCCATCGAGATGACCTCCCATTTCAATTTCGGAATATCGTGTGGTTTTAGTAATCTTGTTGGACATCTATGTTCAGCCTTCACGTGCTGACATTCTAGACATCTTGCCACATAGTTGACTATGTTTTCCTTCATTCCTTTCCAGAAGAATAAGGGTTTAAGGTCTGCCATCATCTTCATGACTCTCGGGTAAGCCATGTACACTGCTCTGTGAGCCTTGTTTAAGATCAAACTACTCAACTCGTTGTTGGGTGGTATATAAATTCGACTTTAAAATATCAAAAATATGTCGTTGTCCATATTAAATCCTTCAAATTTGTATCATTATTGTGCTTTGTTCGATAAAATCCTTGACCTCTTTGTACCAGTCATCGTTGCGCTGTAAAGTTAGAATATTTTCATGTAGATTCATCAGAAGAGGCATCACTGAAAAGATGTGTGGTATTTGACTCAATGCATCCACCACTCTGTTCACTATCCCTTTTATATAAGTAATCTCAAAATCGTACTCGCTAAGCAATTCTGACCAATGTTGTGGTTACACGTTCAAGTCACTTTGCGTAAATGCGTTTTATAGTCCACATGGTCCATTCTTAGTTCAAATTTCATCTAATAAGGTAGTGTCCCCAAAATAATAAGGCATAAACAATGGATAACAACTCCAAATCGTGCGTCGCATAGTTCTCCTCATGCCTTCTCAAATTTCTCGAGATGTAAGCGATCACTCGACTGTCTTGCATGAAGACTCTGCCTAAGCCTTCCTTGGATGCTTCAATGCATACCAATAAGCTTGCATCCATGTCAAGGACCTTTAGTATCGGTGCCATTGTTGACAACTCCTTGAGCCTCTAAAATGCCTCCGTGCATTTCTCGGTCCAACAAACTTCTTGTTCTTCTTCTACAATTCCATAATCAGATTTACTATCTTTGAGAATCCCTCGACGAACCATTGATAGTATCTTGCTAAACCCATGAAGCTATGCACTTCCAGGACATTATTTAGCACAAGCCATTCCATAATAGCCTCGACCTTTGCTGGATCCACGACGATACCTTCATCGGAGATGACATGCCCTAAGTTGTGAATCTTCGATTAATAAAACTATAATTTAGACAATTTCCCATACAATTTGTTCTCTCACAAACACTGTAGTACCAAGCGGAAGTTTTTGTCATGCTCCTCCATCGTCTGAGAGTAAATCAAAATGTTGTCAATGAATACTTGGACGAACTTGTCCAAGTAGTAGGAGAACACCCCATTCATCAAACTCATAAATAACCTAGGGTTGTTTGTCAGTCCAAAAGGTGAAACAATAAACTCGTAATGTCCAAACCTCATCTTAAAGGCAGTTTTAGGGACATCATTCTCCTTGATCCATAACTGGTGATACCCTGATCTCAAGTCAATTTTCAAAAACACTGTCGCACCCTTCATCTGATCAACAGATCATCAATCATTGGAAACGGATATTGATTCTTGATCGTTTCTTTGTTCAATTGACGGTAGTCAATGCAGAGTCTCCACGACCCATCCTTATTTCATATGAATATAATAGACACACCCCATGGTGAAACACTTGGACGTATAAGTCCTAGGTCCAACAACTCCTTCAGTTGCATTTTCATTCATGTAACTTTGGGGTCGACATTCGATAACGCGTTCATGCTATTAGTTCAGTTTCCGGTTTTAGGTCGATGGTAAATTCCTACTCCCTCTCCAACGACATCCTAGGTAACTCCTCAGGGAATATGTCCGCAAACTCTCTCAGCACCGAAAGGTGTTCTAGACCTTCCACTTCTCCCTTCTCGTTTAATGCAAGGATCGCACAAAGCTTACATCCCTTACGCATGCTCTTCCGTAGTTGCAAGAAAGAGATGAACCTCAGGGAAAATCTATGGTTCTAACCTACAATCATACATCTTTGTCTCTCATCATCGACCAAGCTCAACCGTTTCGTCTTATAGTTGATTATCGCCTCATGCGATTCCAACCAGTCCATACCGATCATGACATCATAATATCCTAAGATCGTGACGTACAGGTTGGCCCTAGTGACAAACTCTCCCAGGTTAAGGCTATGGCCCATAACCTTCCCTCCAACCTTCTGTTTGGCTCCCGAAGCCATTTATACAAGCTAAACTCATATTTTTCAACTTCCTTTACCTTAATTCTTTTTAGCACTTCCCCAGAAATGAAACTCTCGGTAGCACTGGGATCTATCAAAATACTAAGGGTCTGGTTAGCAACAGTACCTGACGCCTCGAGCATAGTCAACTCATGCTCTTCCTGGTGGTTATTCACCACTATATGAATTTGATGGGCCTTGCCTAAATATCCCACGGTAGTGGGTCCGGCTGATCCAGATGCTCTAGTCCTCACCACTAGGCAGTCACGCTGGTAAGGTGGCTCCCCACATTCTAGCAGACTTTCTTCGGTCCAATATTCTTGATACCCAAAGTAGAAGTTGAATCCTAACATTAAGGCCAACATGAACTTGTTGATCTTAAGTTTCTCAGTAGGAGCGGAGCAGACAAAGTAGCTTCAGAATTAGGCCTCATCCTTGGGCACTGTACGACTTCCCTATTGCAAGGCGTTGAACTTGTTGAGCTGACGCTCAACTAATTCCTCAGAAAGATACCTCTCCTGGAACCGTTTCTCGAACATTTCCCATGACATGTCTTCGACAACCACGTTCAAATGCGGCAGGAGCATCTTCCACTATAGAAGAACTCTCCCCTTCAGTTGAAATACCGCCATGTGGACCTTCATGTTGGAGGTATAGTCGTGAAGTGAAAAACACATCGCCATATTCTCCAACCATGCCTCGATGGCTGCACCATCCGGGGCACCAAAGAACTCAGGAAATTTGACCTTCTCGAGTTCGCGATGAATACTAACGATACTGGTTGGGCGCGTTATGGACCTTAAGGGGTACAAGCGTCCTGGACTCATCTTAGTATAGATGGTGAATCAAGGCCTCTGACAATCTCCGAAATGACCTTGTCAGACCATCATCCTCCCTTACAACTATTGAATCCATCCCAAGGACTTGTTCTTCCCCTTGGGGGTTAGACTCCGAGGGTGCGGGCACCTTTGGAGGCATCGCGCCTCCTTCCACGGGAACCGTTGCGAACCTCTGTGGTGTCCTCTCATTGAGATCACCACATGGACGCGTTAAATTTTTACTTAGCGCTAGGTTATTACTCAAGGGTTTACTGAAGTCGAAAGCATGGTGATCCACAGTCGCAGGGTTGAACCCACTCTGATACCATATGTAACATCCCAATTCATTACGACTATAAGTGACATAGAAAGTGATTTATTTTTTTTAAGCAGGTCGGCAACAATGAAAACAAGTGAACAACACAACTTGATGATGAACACAATGCACCTAGATCAGGTAATAGTCAACAATGACTCAACACACTAACACATCAGGTAACTGGACGAAACATGTGATAATCAATAGATGGATAACAACGACTACTAGCCTAACACAAGAAAGACAACACGTACAAACTAAAAGACAACATCAACAACCTGACACAATGTCTTGACGACCAATAACTATAAAACCTCTACGGAGCATAAAACCAAACTCATGAGGTGTTACAGAACCAAGTACCAACATCAATTACAACGAACAAACGCCCACATCTGGTAGCATCGACTCCGGTCAGGTTATCATTCACATCTATCCATTAGGGTACGCAATGATCCTCTCATTAGGAATCATGTCGTCACAAGGCAATAGGCGCAACAATAACCATAGAGAAACCCAACCTACCTATACCAATAACCCAAGAAAATCCAACATGCTAGGATACCAAACTAACTGTCAGAATACAAGAAGACTATATCCATGCACCCAAGCAACAAGTTGAAAAGATGCAAGGTGACATCACTTAAACTTAAATTGTGCAACTAAACGAAGGGTTATTTTCCTACAAGGCAACATGGGTGGTGAACAACTATGACCATTCACCATTTACAATTCGACTTAAGGCACAAGGCACATAGTAACCAATCAATTGTTAAACTATTAATTGTTTAGCTAAAAACTTAATAACCCTCAACCATTAATATTGTGCAAGCTATTAGACTAATTGTCAATAAACCATAAACCATTGATTGTTAATCATTATGTCTAAGTGTGGATGAGTGATCTATTATCATTGCAATGAATCAAGTAATCTATTAGCAAGAAATTAAGCATTAATCTATTACCATGGCTGCATTTATTCTATGGTGGCAGAAGTTAAAAGACTAAGATGTAAGACGAGTAATGAATAATCAATCTAAAAGTAGTAAGGATCACTACCATCATTGATACCATATCTTTTAAAAACTGAGATCGCCATTTAGCAATGATTCATTGTCTAGCAATGCTATATAACTAAAATACTATCTAACCAAATGCTACATATTAATAAAGTAGTTGACTAATGGCATTAATGTCCCACCATAATTAGCTAGCTATTAAATAGTATTGTTGTCTATTAAGTATTCGCCCAGGGTCCATTAAATAGTATCATTGTCTATAGTTGTCTAATAAATACACGATAATGTTGTCAAAAATTGTTGTCATATAAAAGTTTTCACTGTGTTCCAACATATATAAATTCATTACTAAAAATCAATAAAAGCATAACTAACATGCTGTGTAAAAACGATAAAGGCGAAATTCAAAATCCCAACAATTGGATCTTTGCCCAACAATCGCTATGTAAAATACACTTTAAAGGTGGATTTAAAATGCTAACATAAATACCTCGCTACCCAACCAAATCATTGCCTAGATTCGTTGTGGTTAGAGCATATAGAGAGAGCATAAAAATTCAATGCCAGACAATGTAGATTCGCTGAAAAAGGAACAGGCCTACCATATCATGCTGGAAATTATCACCAAAAACGTTGGGAAACATCCAGAAACGCTGGGAATTAGCACGAGAACGTTGGGAATTATCAAAAACTAAAACACAACACATATATATATCGTTATCATTCTCTGTTGGGAATATCAAAAAATTAAAAACAAAACGCATATATATTGTTATCATTCTCTGCTGGGAATATCAAAAACTTAAAAACACAGACATGTAATCGTTGTCCTTTCAATAAATATATAGTATAATTTCGATGTACAGATATTAATTTCGGTCCATTCAATGTATAAATTAAGTGTATAAAATCACTAACTAAAATTGATATCACTATGTTATTTAATAACGATATTGTTGCCTAACACTGTCACTATCTGATAATTTTATCTAATAATGGTATTGTAGTCCTTCACCATTTAACCACACTGCCATTAGCATGTAAAATCGCAATCATCATGGGTAAACTCGTAGTCAATATCAATTAAAAAAAACGTTGTTACTACATATTAAATTGCAGTCAAAAGATATGTAGCTCATAGTCAATGATATTGAAATTATATTGTTTAAAGAAACACAGATAATTTACCAAAGAACGCAGACAATATATGTGTAAATCATAGAGTAAATACATGATAAAGCTGGCATAAATATATATGAATCTCATAGATAAATAGTTGACTTTGTTGTCATTTAAATACATGGAATCGCAGAGCCAATAAATGTTAACGCTATCATAAATATATATGAAATCGCACAGGTAAAAAAGCCATTCACTGGGAGAAATAATTATGCAAAACGCAGAGGTGATCATTAAACATACAGAGAGTAATAAGGATAATCGTTGGGAGAATTAAATAAACAAATACACGAAGGTTTTTCCAATCAAGCACTGGGTAAATCATGAAGTAAAAGTTGTGTAGAAAATTGTTGTGTAATTGGCAAAGAGCCTAGATGATCTGAGGTTAATCAACACAAACGCAAAGATTGGGCCTTCAAAAATCAGAGGTTATCATCACAAACAAAGATTTTTATCAATCCAAAACTCAGAGATTTACCAAAGTTTAAGCAGTTAAAACCATAGAGAAAAACGGATTTTTAATCAATCAAGACGCGAAGATACTCATTTACAAGAAGGCGCAAGGATCAGGGATTAATCATAAGAAAAAAACATAGAGATGAGTAAGGGTTAGATAACTGAGGGAAATTTATCCTTCACTTATTATCCATGCACAGGAAAGCAGGGCATTTGAATCTATAGATATTTAAACACTTGAGTGACAACCGTTGATTTGGCTCCTGGCCGACTGTTCAGGCATGGACTAATTACTAAAGGGATAAGGGACGAAAGATAAAAATGCAAGTTTTTCCTTCGTAATAATCAATAAAAACAAAAGCAGAGAAGTCAATGCAATCAAAGGTTGGGTTCACCATGGGAAATGAAATCAGAAAAAAACAAGCAAGGGGATTACAAATACCGTAGGAAAGCAGGTGCAAGAAAGCTCATGGAAATGAAATCTTCAACCGAGCATAGAAAAACAACATGTGTAAAT